>VAFG01000370.1:264091-327427 GCA_013461545.1 Syncephalastrum contaminatum | reverse complement strand
GAAAAAAAAAAAAAAAATCTCAGCCAATGACGGCACTCAGTCTTGGCGTGAGCCTTTTTTTTTTTTTATTTCTTGTGGTATGGCACTTCTCTGAGAGATACACAAGCAGAAAAAAGCATCCATGTGCAACGACTGTCAGTGACCGCCTGTTTACGCTGGCTGCCAAAGATACTATGCATCACAATCTTAACGTACACTTCTTGTTCTTCTCTTCCTCTCCAATATCATCAATCAGTTAGTGTTTCTTTTCCCTTGGCAATCTGGTTTCACCCACAGCAATCAAAACCTCACTGCTTGAAATCCTACTTTAGTGTGCGCCGGCCAAAAAGATCGTCGCCGCCATAATCTTCCTAATAACACCTTCCTTTCTTCGAAGGATGCCATACCCGAGCATCGGATGACGTCTTCTACTCTTGCTTCCCATGCTTGGCGCATGTGTATCAAACCGCCTGTTGTTCACACTTGCACGGGGTTTACCTTCACAGTGCCATAAACACGAAGGATGTCACCCAGCAGCAGGTTTCTAACTCCTTTGAGAAAATAGCTCATTGGTTGTGTTCCCTCCTTCTGTTCCCCCTTGACGCCATGTGAAAAAAAAATGACTCTTCATCATGCACACACACACGAAAACATATACAGAACCGTATACACACACTAGCGCACGCGGCTCCCGGTAGTAGCCGATGTGAACACATACACATACACAGACACAGACACAGACATATACTCAATCTTTTGTGTATCTGACAGCCGTTCCCACACAGCTAATGTAATTGGCAATTGACTTTTACAAGGTAAGTCTTACTGAAATCTTATGCAGCACATCGCCCGAATTTGCCTAGTCCGTGAAATATACAAAACGTGAGAGTAGGTTGCGTTACATCATCGTAGTGTTTAAAGAAGGTCATGGGGATCGCGCTGATAAAAACTGAAACAAACAATGACGAACCTCTTCCCAGGGTCACGAAGAGGTAGGTTCTGGCATCTTATCATGCAGCGTGATATTCTGGAATCTGCATCATTGTTATTTCGGCACGCGTCCAGAAACATCATTTTCTAACTTGAAGCGTAGGGAATGCATAAAGAAGTTTAGTAACCGTTTGTCATGTGTGATACTTCTTGGAGAATGCAGGAACTAGCTTTTTAGCGTACGTGCACATAGGAGTTTATAACTTTTTCTGCGACGGTGTTTATTGACAAAGGGGTAATATCAGCTGGACTTGGGCTGTCATCGCACCGGTCCGATAGAGTGGTCACCATATGTATGCAAATACTAGTAAACAGATATGCACAACTATCGGGAAACCGACAGGACTTCCCCTTGGGAGAAATGTGAGATCATGTAGAAGGTAATATATAAAGTGTAGCTGAACTAGATAAAGAAGTGCATATCATTTGCACAAACAGAGACAAATAGGAACGGAGACATGAGCGTCATGACGGCTGCCGGAAGACCCTAATTCAGACGTTATTCGAGAGGGTCAATCAAACAAGGTTTTTTTCTGTCTTACCACGGCAATAAAGGGGGCAATAAAAATCTTGAGCATGGGAATCATATTTACCCCGTCCAGACGGTAGGCAAGCGGGATAATAAACCCGTAGAACAGAGCGGGAACTAACAAACCAGTGATGTCAAATACACCATGGAAACAACCCGCGAATATCGAAAAGACAAATTGAAAGGCGCAGTGGATGTAAAGCGGCACGAAAACGTGCCTGAGCCACGTTTCGTCCGTCGTGCCAGCTAATTTCTGGAGCAAAAACGTTACAAAGAGAACCCGGAGCACCGGAAACAGAATGGTGGAAATGCACTGCAGCAGAATGACTCCCGTACTCGGCATCTCTTCAGGATAGACCTGCTCGGGAAACACGCACACCTGGAAGATGGAATAGATAGCATTCAATAGGTTGATGCCTTCCCACACAAAGTAGGGCAGAAAGACGATGGCCGGAGACCAGGACACGTTGCCATCGAGGTAGAGCGCAACGAAGATAGGAAAGAGGATATAGCAGGCCAGATGGACAGGCCAAATCAGCATGGCAGGGAGGCTCAGCATCAAGGCCACCTTGTTTTCAGCGGTCACAATGGTACAGCAAATTACACACAGGCTCATGAGGGAGACGACGGCCAGGATGCCGTCCAACACGAAGAGCGGGGTAAACACCTGGATCCACGTCTTTTCGAGCATGCCGTCGATCTTGAGCGGCAGGTAGGCGATAAAAAGAACGCTACAAGCCAAGAGGCCGTACACAATCAGCAAAAACAGGATGCCTACTGCGGTGGGCGCGAGATATTCGATCCTGCCGAGAATGGAAAGGACTTGATAGAATGTGCTGGCAGGTGAGTTGCCTTGGGCTGTGAACATGCCGCTCATTCGATTGGCGAGGGAGCTTCCCTGCCTGTTATATTTTTCGCGCTTCTTTGGGTCGCTCAACACCTGGTGGGATAGAGAAAGTGAGATGTGAGACAAAACAAAAAAAACGAGCTTCCTCTGCTTGCCTGGTACGCTTTCTTGACAGCAGCACGCTTAAAAAAGAATACAAGTCAACTCATACGTGTCGAAGGCACACTCGCATAGTAACATACTTCTTTACGCGATAAGTTCTGTCCTTCGTCCATGTAGAAGCTGTAAGCCTACGTAGATAGTCACTGTTCGTATTGATACAAAGTCAAGTGCCCAATTAATCGATATATACCTCTTCTATCTCTTCAGTGGTTGCTGTGATTTGCACGCCCAGCACATCATAATGATTCATGCTCGGCATAGCTTAATAAGTTCGGCAAGCAGGAGCGATCCGTGAGTGCATAGGCGGCTGGGTAAACAAGCGTTTTTAAGCTACCCCAGGCACAGCCACACATTTCTTTGGATGATAAAGGCAAAAACGACCGCCTGATCAGACCCGTGTGCGCAGACAGTGTGTGGCGCATGTTTGGGGTTTCTATAGGAATATGCTTCGTTGCATAATGCCTTTGATACGTGATAGAAATCATGGAAGTACAGAACAGGGCTGTGGCTCCATTATTGCTACGCAAATACATGCGCGTAATTGTAGGTGCTCGAGAAGAATTTGGCTCTAAGGAGGGAATCATGTCGACCCAAACAAGCAGAAAGTATCATGTGCTTTGTGTTTCCATATCGTAAAATCCCAGGCCCTGTCCTATCATACTTTGATATCAGCCAATGAGGTTGAAGCCACCCAACGAAGAAGCAAGAAAAAAAAATTGAAGGTTGTCAGCAAAACGGAATCCGTGCGCTTCAATAAACAACTATTGTTGTTCAAGCAATAGACGTTGAAGGTAGGCAAGAAAGTCTAAGAAAAAGTAGGACAGACATGGGAGAAATCGGCGTGTGATTTGGTAATACGTCAACGAAAAAGGAATTTGGTTCCGGTAGCTCCCTGTATTGGAATAGCACACAAGACGTTTATAAAAGATCTAGATATCCCTCCTATCCAATTTTGTAGTACATAGCAAACAAAGTAGAATGAATGCTCTTATCTCGTTCCATTCAATGTTAGAAGCCGGTTGCACAAGTTGAGAGAGAAAGCCGTGCGTATGATGGAGAGTCGCGTCATGCCCAAATCAATACAAAAAATGATTTATGCGATACGTCACGATAGGGGTCCATCACCTTGACAACGCCTACATATTCATGCATAGCAACACATGGGAGTAGGTACAATGGCTCATAAGATAAGACTTGTCTGGGTCGATGGAGAGATGAGGAGCTGGGCACAAAATAAAGGTGTAAGTTCCTAGCGTTGCACGTGAATGATGAGGCCAGGAATAGATTGTCATGAGCTACTCATGCAGGAATGGCTCTTTCCATAAAGGGTCGCACTGCCAGTTGACAAATGTCCTATAGATAGAGGGTCGTCTGCCGGGCGTGACTATGGATCTAGTTTATGGTTGAGCGCATACCGAAGGGCGAAGAAGGGTAGATTCCGACGTAAAAGAGGAAAAGAGGGTCGGGAGCTGGATACGAAACGAAGCCAGATTTGGATACGCGCATTGTTGTCTGGAAGAGAAGAACTCTCGAGGAGAGCCCCCGTTTCTTATACATTTGCATTCATAACTTATATTACTTTTTTTTTTGCTTCATTAATCCTTGCAAAAAACCTCCCCTCTCCTCCCTCTCCTCATTTATTGATCACGATCCTTTGGAGACCATGGCATCCCCCGGATCCAACGATTTCTACCTTTCAGAAACGCCCGCCGAACGGGAGAGGCGCATTCGGGAACTATTCGACATTCTCGATCGGCAGCGTCAAGGCCATCTCGACCGCGAGGCGATTCGAAAAGGCTTCACTCAAATGACGCATCTGCCTGCTCGAAACAAGTATGTCAACGAGCTGTTGGAACGGTGTGATACAAGTCACGACGGTCTCGTTGATTTTGACGAGTTCCAGACGTACGTGACCGACAAGGAGCGTGAGTTGTGGCACCTATTTCAAAAGATCGACCAGAACGGGGACGGTCAGCTCTTACCGAGTGATCTCGAGGCCGCTCTTAAAGATACTGGTATCGAGATCTCGCAGGACGAATTCTCGGATTTCATGCAATTGATGGATCTCGGTAAATATTGTAATATATACGCATATATCATAGGCTCATCCAACTTGTCTCTAGATGGCAATGGAGTCATCGACTTTTACGACTTCAAGAACTTTCTACTGGTAAGTCATATACATACTTTTGACAATATATATTAAATGAAATTGCTGGATACCATTCAGCTCCTGCCACAAACCAACATGAGCGAAGTGTATCAGTACTATCAGACGTCGACCCAACTGACTCAGGATGCCGAAGTCATCATTCCGCCTACCGACGAAAGCGCCAACCACGCGATGCGCTATTTGCTCGCGGGCGGCCTCGCCGGCGCATGCTCCCGCACCTGCACCGCGCCTTTTGACCGTCTCAAGGTCTACCTCATCACACGCAGCTCGACGGAAGCCTCCATCACGCTACGTCAGGCAGTCCGAAGTATTTACTCCCAGGGCGGTTGGCGTGGCTTTTTCGTCGGCAACGGTTTAAATGTGATGAAGATCGTACCCGAGAGTGCCATCAAGTTTTACTCGTACGAGACTTGCAAGCGCATGATCGCGACCGCCTTGGACTGTGAGGACAAGGACTCGATTCCCACCGGAGCACGCTTCCTCGCTGGCGGCGTGGCGGGCATCTGTGCGCAATTCTCAATCTATCCCGTTGAGACCTTGAAAACACGCGTCATGTCCATCCAACGCGACACTGCAGCCACCCCGACCCAGACACAGGCGGCGGGCGTGTCGCGATCGCTCATTTTTGATACAATCAAGAGCATGTATGCAAGAGCGGGTATCCGTGCTTTTTGGCCTGGCTTGGTAGGTCTAACGCTGCATTTTTTATGTTCTGGCTGACACATGACAGACGCTAGGTTTGGTCGGCGTGTTCCCGTATCAGGCCATGGATCTTGGTGAGTAAAAAAAAAGAAGAGAAAAGGATAGAGGGGGTGGCTGATTCAATTAATAGGCATTTATGAAACGCTGAAGATGTCCTATTTGCGCTATATGGAGGAGGAGATGCACGTGGACCATAAGCGGCAGCCTAGCGTCTTTGTTTTGTGGGCGTGCGGCATGGTCAGTGGATCCATTGGCGCGACGAGCGTATACCCATTAAACGTAAGTGGATAGACATAACCTTATACGGGCACTGACATGGATACTCTAGGTTATTCGAACAAGGTAGATTCAAGGCAAATAGCGACAAAGCAAAAAATAGCTGACCAATTGATAGGTTGCAAGCGCAAGGAACGCCTGCCCATCCCTCCTATTACAAGACGCCGTGGGAAGCTGTGCAAGTGACTTATAGCGCAGGCGGCCTTCGTGCATTTTACAAAGGGCTGGGTCCCACGCTGCTCAAGGTAAAGTGAAATACTTCTTTTGTATAGCGTATTCATCTTTCGAATAGGTCGTGCCAGCCGTGAGCATAAGTTATGTGACCTATGAATGGTCCAAAGAGTGCCTGGGCATCTCATAGATTGGGCCGTGCTCCCCACTTGTCTCGTTTACACTCTCCTTGTTCATTATATACCTTTGTTTTCAGGCATTTTCCTCCATTTTTTGGTCACGCACACAATGCATGTACATTTTTTTACACGACATCTTTTTTTTTTCATACTTTTTGTTGTTTGTCCTTTTTTCTGCTTTGCAGGGCAATGTGTATTAAGACAATAATAGAAGATATACAAATACAAATGTAGAGACATGCCCACAGCCCGCTGATATGGCATCTGTAGAAGAGAAAATAAATTAGAGAGTTTAAGTGGATTCCTGCTGCTTGCGAAAGGAATCGAATTGTTGGCGCCAATAGTCTTCGACGCGTGCGACCCGTTCATCGGCTTCTTGTTGAACACGGTTCATCCACGCCTCTTGTTCTTCTGCTTCCTGGCTCAGCCAGCGGTCGACAATGCGCAACAGACCTTTCCGGTATTTAGACTTGAGGGCATTGAATTCTTCCTGCTGGCGCGCGAGCAATGCCCGCTTGTGATATTCAAAGTCGTCGTTTTGCTGTTCCAACGCCTCGATACGAGTTTGCTGCTGGTCCACGTGCGATCGGAGGCGATCGACAACATCTCCCGGATCGTTTGGTGCCAGAATGTCGTGAAACACACGCCGTAACCGCTGCTCCTGATCCTCATCCGTGCCATCCGTGTCCCAGATGGAATGGATGGTGTCTTTCTTATGTCGTAGCGGGATCCGACTCGCCGGCCCCCGCGGCTGCTGCATATGACCTTGTTTCAGAGGTAACGGGGTCGACATGTTCTTTGTCGCTGTTGTCGTCGTTGCACGCGGTCTCGTCATGTTTAACTTTAGTTTATTGATAAAAAGTAAGTGAGGAGGAAGTAGAAGAGAAAAGAGAAAGAAAAAAAAAGAAGTGCAAAAAATAGACCAAACGGGTATGGTAAGGAGGGGATGGAACGAGTATAAAAGGTGAAGGAAGGGAGAGAGAGTGGGGGGGGGGGCAGGTTGGCACGTGTCGACTGATCGAGTTAAGACCATGCTATGATTTCTATCATACAATAAGGTCAGCCTATTATAGCTATTCACCCTCTTTTTTTTTCTCTCTCTAATGCAATGCAAACCTCGAAACGTAAATGAGATCCGTTTGCCGCGCTCGACTGTGACTCCAGACGATGCCGTGTCCGTGTGATCTTTGGAGATAGAGTGTTTGTATTGGTATCTTGCATCCGAGGTCATGACCACCATGGATCGTCGCGCTACAGCGGGTGTGTGTGTGTGTGTGTGTGTGTTCTGCATTAGTATGCCTTCTGATTCGGGCGTTCATATACACATACGCAGCAGCACATCAATCTCGTGTTCGTTCTCAATGTGGTTGAATTTCATCGTGCAAGGCGAGGCGAGCGATAACGACAGGATGGCAGGCCCAAACAATTTGGGTGCATCTAGGTATCACATTGTTGAACTCTAGATAAACATAAGGCTGTCAAAATGTTTACATTATTTACCTGTGTGAGGCATGATTCCCTGACCGAGATTGTATTCGTTCACCAAGAGATGATTCGGCTCGTTTGGCATCAGATTATGTTCCATAATCCGTGCCACCAGAGGCGTCGCAAAATCGGGCAGAGGTCCAAGCTCCTGCATCACTTTCCTGCATAGAATTGAAGAATGTTGGAATCGTTATTATAAAAGCAAGCATCTTTGTTTGTTATTCAACACGTGCCTGTATCGATAGCTAAACAAATGGCCATACTGCTGTGTCCGTCGCTTCATCTCCGGGTTTGGGCTGCATTTTTCTCTTCAGTTACAATTGTTTAAAGTATTTTTTCCTTTTTTTCTTTTTCTTCTTCCCTACCCAATCCCTAATCCTGTCCAGTCGAGCTTATCCACCGTCGCAACAAGATAGTCTTCCTCTTGTGGGGTGCAAAAGTCTTCAATGACGGACAGGCCTTGGATTTGGTCCTCGTAGCTGACGGTATGCATGCGTTTTGTTTTTTGAAAGAGAAGAAATACAAAATTTGTTCAGGCAGGCTCGGCCTGCCAAAAATGTGTGAATGGCTTTTTGAGCGGCGACACCGTTTTCGCTCTGCCCTTTTTGCTTTGCTTTGTACAGTTCTGCAGCTCCCGCCATGTCCCTCGCACAATGGAAGCAGTTTAATTTCTTCGACCGAAAACAGGCCCTCGACCCAGAAGACAAGTCGAAATCTCCTGCCATCTTTGAGGTATAGCACAACCTTCTTATCTACGCGCTTTACAGTCAAACTTCGTCTCTGAAAAGAAAGCTGAATTATGCGGGCATCTCGACTTTCCTTCTTTATCTCCATAGTCTGACCTTTCTGTCTTCACGAGTGGACGCGGTCAAATTGCAGCATCCGACTTTAAGGGCAATGTCAACATTATCGACCGCAATTTCAAGGTGCAGACCTTTGTGGCCTACGAAAACGGACGCGTGACACATATGAAGCAGCTGAAACAGAAGAATATCCTCGTTACAGCCGGTGTACGTCTTAGGAAACGCATTTTATTGGCTCATTCACATTTAAGTGATGGTTAGGAAGAGGACGGCGGTGCACCTGTTGTCAAGTTGTGGGACCTCGACGAGAAAAAGGTGACGGGTGAAACGACGATTGCGCCTACGTGCGTGCGCACTATCAAAGTCCAGCATGGCACCAAACCGTTCCCAATCTCGACCTTGGCCGTGCTTGATAATCTGTCACAGCTCGCGATTGGCCTAGCAAATGGTGTTGTCATTCATATCCGGGGTGATCTTTCCAAAGACCGTACCACAAAGCAAAAGGTCATTTACGAGGGCCAGGAACCTATTACAGGTACACCCACACTTCTCCGTCTTACTGCGATTGCTTATGCCATCCTTTATAGGTCTGGGCTTCCGCGAACAAACCAAGTCAATCATCCTATTTATTGTCACGACCAACAGCATCATGTCATACAACACAACCGCCAGCAAGCCTACTGTCGTACGTGTTTCATTCCGTAAGAAAAACATAACGGAAGGTTGACCTTTCCCCTTAGACGACTTTGGACGAACAAGGCTGCGGCCTGGGCTGTGCCGTAATTAGCGATACCCACGAAATGGTTGTCGGGCGGGACGAAGCCATGTATTTCTACGATTCGACCGGACGCGGGCCTTGCTTTGCCTTTGACACCCCCAAATCATCCCTGACTTGGTTCAAGTCCAACTACCTCGTCATTGTTTCCCCACCCGTCACGACGTCCACCCAAATCTCCAGTGCCGCTCGCTCCTCACTGTCTTTTGGAAAACGCAACACCAACGTCAATGAGCTAACCAAAGTTACCGTGTTTGATACGGCCAACAAGTTTGTTGCCTATATCGGTACTTTTGTGGGCGGTATCCGTGGTATCTTCTGCGAGTGGGGCTCGATCTGGATCGCTGGCATGGATGGCAAGGTAACAGCATAATGGCTGTCAGGGTGTGTGTGTAACTGACCTCGTTTTTGAAGCTCTATCACCTCGACGAAAAAGATACGCCGACAAAACTCGAAATCCTCTTCAAGCTCAATTTGTATGTGCTCGCCATCAACTTGGCGCATAGCCAGAAATACGATGATGCGAGCATTGCTGAGATTTTCAAAAAATATGGCGATCATCTCTACTCGTAAGTCCGAATAAGCATGTTAAAGGAGGTGCCCCTTTTCAATTTGATTCACAACCATGCAAGCAAAGGGGATTATGATGGCGCCATTGAACAATATATCCGAACCATCGGTCAGCTCGAACCCTCCTATGTCATTCGCAAGGTAATACAACGTTTCAAATTTATGCCACACTACTTATGTACATGTCCAGTTTCTGGATGCTCAACGCATCTACAATTTGACAAACTACCTCCAAGAGCTGCACGCCAAAGGCCTTGCGAACGCGGATCACACTACATTGCTTCTCAATTGCTACACCAAGCTCAAGGACATTTCGCGCCTTGATCATTTCATCAAGGTCTGTTTCTGATGGGTTGAAGCACTGTTTTCTCATTAATTGCCATTTAGACCGATGCCGAGCTAAGTTTTGATCTCGAGACGGCCATCAATGTGTGCCGCCAGGCCGGATATTATGAGCATGCCGTCTACCTCGCTGAAAAGTTTGGCGAGCACGACTTGTAAGTCAAATCATTGCCACTTTTCCCGGTGTGCTCACTCCTACGCTAGATATCTCGATATAGTCATTGAAGATATGCGCGAGTACGACAAAGCGCTGCATTACATCCGACACTTAAAGCCGCACGAAGTAAAGCAAAAAATTGCATTCTCATTCATAATTTTATTCATGCAACATGCTTCCGTGTAGGCCGACAAAAATCTGCAAAAGTACAGCAAAATCCTCCTGACTCACCTTCCCGAGCAGACCACTGAGCTCTTGATTGAATTATGCACCGGCAATCTCGAATGCCACGCCGACGACCACGTCGACGGTGCGCTCTCGCCGACTCCGTCCACGAAGAATAACACAGCAACTCTGCAGACGCTGTCCATTTTGCCCTTCGCAACGGGTGATGCGTCGTCTGAGGAGATCAGCTCGCCAAGAGTAAAACGGCGCAACGGTGCGTACGTCCCACCGTCGGCACGCACATTCATGCCTGCCTTTGTCGACCGCCCCGACTGCCTCGTACGCCTGTTGGAGAATGTGTATGAGAAGCGCTGGGGTTCGGACCCGGTCGTGACCATCAGCGACGCGGCTTCGGTGCGGAGCGGCAGAGAGGAACGTGTCCAAGCGCAATGGACAACGCAAGAGAAGGAGGAGCGCAAGTCGATCTGGAACACTCTCTTGGAATTGTACCTTATGGATGAGGCCAATCGAAAAGATCCCCTGAACGAGCGCGAGCGGCTCAAGCGCGCCAAGCAGTTCCGACTCAAGGCGCTCAGCTTGCTCAAGGATGACGCGGTCGACTATGATACCAACCAAGCCCTGGTGCTGTGCCAGCTCAAGCAGTTCGATGAGGGCATTGTGTACCTCTATGAGCGCACGGGCATGTACAAGGACATTCTCCAGTTCTGGATGGACAAAGAAGAGACGGATCGTGTCATTGATGGCGTCCGAAAATACGGGTAATTCTTTTTTTTAAGAAAAAAAGATCCATCGAAGCTGACAGATAGTAGACCGAAGGATGCGTCGCTATACCCCATGGTCCTGACGTACTTTTCATCCACGTCAGAGACCTTGCACAAGTCGACGCCCGAGCTCCTGTCCGTCCTCAACCAGATTGACAATCAGGATCTGCTGCCGCCCATTCAGGTCGTCCAGGCCCTGTCACGAAGCAACGTGGCCACCCTCGGCCTGATTAAACGCTACATTGGAAAAAAGATCGAGCAAGAGCGCTCCGAGTTGCAACAGGTATGTACAGAAGAACTCCCTTTCTATGTAGATACTTACGTTTGTCTATAGAATGAGGAATTGATTGAGAGCTATCGTGATGAAACGGAGCGGAGACGCAAGGAGATTGAAGAGCTGCAAACGAGGTACACCCGAGACATGTGATTCTCTCGCATTACTGCTCACCGTTTCTTTTTTGTAGCGCGCGTATTTTCCAGGCCCAGAAATGTTCTGCGTGTGACGGAACGCTCGACTTGCCGGCGGTGCATTTCCTATGCCGTCACTCTTACCACCAGCGATGTCTGGGTGATAACGAACGTGAGTGCCCCGAGTGTACGATTCAACATCGCATGATCTCAGAGATCCGGAGGACACAAGAAGCGAACGCCGACCGACACGACTTGTTCTTTGATCAGGTAATTTAATAAGTTAAAAAATTGGGATGATAGTATACTCAATACCATGTCTAGTTGGATACCGAGGACGATGGCTTCTCCGTCATTGCCGATTATTTCTCAAAGAATACCATGGCATTTGCCAAGCTGATTGACTGAAAAGTGTCGTGATACATAATAAACGTTTCTTGTTCTGTTTACATAACACCAAAAGTCGCTGTTGCAGCCGTGCTGGAATGAACGGCGACGGGAGCCACAGCAATGACTGTAGCACATAGCGGTCGTACCACCAGAATTTCAACGCACAGACCATTTTCCTTTTTTTTGGACCTCCTGCATGATTTATAATGACTTCCCCTACTCTTTTCCGAGCGCTGCCTTTCCAAGTTTCATCTCCCTTCCAACCTATTTGCCAGGGAGTGGGCACCGCACATCAGGAACAGTCGGCCTACTCCACTTTTAGAAAGATATAGTATATCAACTGTGCTCAAGCGCCGTACGCGCCTCGCCCTCAGCGCAGCGCCAACTCGTACCAGCTGGATCTCATTGGAGGAAGACAAATACCATCCGCGGCCTCCACCTCATAATGTACAAGGATATCCACAGGTGACAAGCAGTAGGTCACAGAGCTAGATGATATGTATCGTTTGCAGGCAAGCATCCAGTCTTCTTAACATAACAATCGTTTAGACTCTATTTACCGTGGTAACATTACTAGTATATATGCGGCCTGACTTTTAGTGTTTAGTACAATGGTGTAATTTGACTGAACCACAGCGCGCCCCTCTCATTCCTTTCCACTAAGAAATGACCCTAGTCATTGATAGCAAAACAAACACCGAATAAGAAAGCAAAATAATAACAATTTTTGAATATGGAATCAGATTTTTCCTAGAGTATACAGGCGAGCCCTGGCTTGCTCGACAGCACGCGCTGCGCCTTCAAGCTGAGCGATGCTGTCGTCGTGGGCTTCGCTCACCCGCCACTTTTCAGCTGAGAGTCTCTCAATCATGCGCGTCAGACGGCGGACTTCCGTCTGCAAATCCGCAATAGCCTGGTCGGCCAGGCGCGCTTCTTCCTTGAGCCGGTCGACTTGGTCCTGGGCAAGCGCATGTGAGGCCCGCAGCGTGACAAGCTCCTTCTCGCGGGTTTGGAGGGTCTGCTTCAGCTCGGCGACGGCGTCCTTGTCGACGCGCCGCTTCTCTTTGGCGAGCTTGTACTCGAGTTCCTGGATGTGGTCTTCAAAGTCGCGCTTCAGGGCCTGGTAGCGTTGCGTCTTTTTCTCAAGCGTCGTCACCCGGTTCTCCAGCACGTCCGTGACCCTTGTCTTGTAGTCTTGCAAATGCTGCTGCCAGTAGAAGTCGAGGTGTTGCAGCTCCTCCTCGCGTGCGCTTGGGCTGTTGGCCTCGAGAGCCTTGATCCGCTCCAGGTACTGCGCCTTGGCCTCGTCCCAGTCGCGTGCCTGCATCTCATACTCCTTGAGTTCACGTCGGAACGTGGCCAGGCGTTCGTCGTGGTCGGCCTCAGAATCCAACAGTTTGTCTTCGAGCTTCTTGATCTGCTCCTTGTAGTGCTGCTTAGCTTCGTCCCATTCGATCGCCTGCATCTCATAGTCCTTGACTTCGCGCCGCAGTCCAGCCAGCCGATCGGCATGCTCGGCCTCTGCATACAACAGCTTGTCCTCAAGCGCCTTGATCTGATCGCGGTAGTGCTGCTTGGCTTCATCCCATTCCTGGGCTTGCAGCTCGTACTCCTTGAGCTGGCGGCGCAAGCCCTCCATGCGGTCGCTGCGGTCGCCCTCATCAACAACTTGCCTTTTAAGCGCCTTGATGCGGTCCTCATAGTCTTTTTTGGCGACCATCCACGCGTTCGCCTGGCGCTCGTAGCCACGCAGTTCGTGATGGAGTATGTCCAGCCGATCGTGACGCGACAACTCGAGGTCGGATAACTTGCGTTCGAGGTCGGCGACCTTGGCCTTGTATTTGGCCTTGGCGATCTCCCAGTCGCGCGCCTCGCGCTCATGGTCTTCCAGCGCGCGCTGGAGCGCGACTTGCTCCTCTTCCCGCTCAGCTTCGCTCATCTCAAAGCGCTGAACTTGGCGTTCGAGGATGCGGACCTGGGCTGCGAGAGCGTCCTTCTCTTGCTGCAGCGCCTCCGCCTGCACCTCGAGCGCGTCCACCTTGGTTTTGAACGAGCCGTTCTGCGTCATCTCGTGCTCGACGTCGACGAGGCGCGCGTCCGCCTCGAGTTTGCTCAGCTCGAGTTTGTGGATCCGGAGCTCGTATTCGCGTCGCGCTTTATCCCATGCGGCCTGCTGTGCCTTGAGCTCATGCACTGCATCGTTTTGGGCGCGTTCCAAGTCGTCCTTTGTCTGACGCAGATCGCGGAGCTCCTCCTCGAGCGCCTTGAGCCTTTGTTTCAGCGCCATATGCTGCGCCGCGTGCTCCTGGTCGTCCAGACGCTGTGCTTCGAGCATGCGGATCTTTTGTTCATAGTGGCGTTTATCGTCCTCCCAATCGCGCGCCTGCCGTTCGAGAGAGGCGATCTGACGCTCCCGTCGTTCGATCTCCTTCGTCTCCTCTTCAGTGCTTTGGAGGTGCTGTGCTTCGAGCATGCGGATCTTTTGCTCGTACTGGCGCTTGTCGTCCTCCCAATCGCGCGCCTGACGCTCGAGCGAGGCGATCTGACGCTCCTGTCGTTCGATCTCCTTGGTCTCCTCTTCAGTGCTCTGGAGACGCTGTGCCTCAAGGAGACGGATCTTTTGTTCATAGTGGCGTTTGTCGTCCTCCCAGTCGCGCGCCTGACGTTCGAGCGACGTTATGTGACGATGGAGTCGGTCGACTTCCTTGGTTTCTTCTTCTGTATTTTGTTGGCGACGGTGCTCAAGGTCCTCGATCTGCTGCAGCAATCGCCGTTCATTCTCTTCCCACCGCTGTTTTTCGCGTTGGGCGTGTTTCACCTGCCGATCAAGGTCGGCATTCTCCTGGCCTTGCTCCTCAAGCACGTTCCGAATCTGCTCAATCTCTGACTCCTGCTCCTGGTACCTTTTGTTCATCTCGTCCAGATACGACTGTTGCTCGGCTTCGCGGCGCACGGCCTGCTTGCGCTCGTCCTCGAGTTCCTTCCAAGCCGCCTCAATCTTGGCCCACTCGTCGCCCAACGCATCTTGGCGATCGCCATCGATATCGGGTGGCTGTTTACCTTTCGATTCGAGAGCATCGACGAGGGTTTTGATTTGCTTTTGGTGGGATTGGGTGAGGTCTTGGATCTTTCGTCTGAGCTCGTCTGCCTCAGCAGCGTACTTGGTTGCACGCGCTTCGGATTGCTTGTTCTTTTCAAACAGGGTTTTCGCTTGTGTTTTCGCTTGTTCGACGAGTTGTTCGTTGCTGTTGTCGGAAACGATAAAGCCGAGCCGGTGGTAGGCTGTGGTGAGAAGCTCGCGGTTTTCTTGGCTAAGGCGCGTGAAATCACTCATGGTCGACAGCTCATATTTCCGTGCTAGTTGTTGCAGACGCAGGGTGATTTCCTCAAATGTCAGGATACGTTCGCGTGGTTGGGATCGGACAGAGCGTGACCATGGTGAAGATGGCTCGTCGTCTCCTGGGTGCTTCCTGCGAGCTGGCACGACAACAGACGCCATTCTGGGCCTTGACGCTAATTGGAATAGAAGTTGCGAGTTGTCAATTAGAGAAAAAGGAATGGAAGGAGATGGCATCAAGTGACTTACGTGATTTTGGGTTGGGTGTGGGCAGCAGAGGGCTTTGGGTGGGCATAAACTGGAGAGAAAGGGATGAAATAAAATTCGTTTTATACAAGTTTTCACAGCGCGCGTACCTTTTTATCACTTTTTCGCATTGTTCCAAAAGACAATTTAGAAAAGAAAGCGTTTAACCCTCTTTTATATCTCAACGCAAGCACTCATTGTTCTGGTTCTGCAAGAACTCGTAAAGTAAACTAAAACCAGGGCCATTGTTTTGACCTCTATTGCTTAGTTCTTCTTTACTTCATGTTCTTGAGCTGATGATTGATATCTCGCTCAAAGAGAGATATAATAGCGTCTAAGATGAAAAATATGATATGCTTTAAGCAGGGATAGGGATATTATTTTTGGCCGTTGTATACGATATGACAAGCACAAAGTATAAACCAGGAACGAGCTTGCATGGTTTTTGATTGCGGAGCAAATCTGAAGCAAGCCATCACAGCTTTTTTTTTTTTTTTCCTTTCCAACAAAATGTCTGATTCTGACAGTGCTTCACCTGCGCCCGTGGAGATCGATCGACCGATCCCCAACATTCTTGTAACAGGCACGCCTGGTACAGGCAAAACTACCACAAGTGAAATGATTGCCAATGCGACTGGTCTTGAGCATGTCAATGTGGGTGAGATTGTCAAGGCCAAACAACTCCACGAAGGTTACCTCGAAGAATTTGATACCCATATCCTCGATGAAGACAAGGTAATAAACACACACGACACTTGTTATATCCATCTAAACATGGTTTTTATTAGCTGCTGGATGAGCTCGAGGATATTTTAAAAGAAGGCGGCAAGGTGGTTGACTTCCATACATGCGAAATCTTCCCTGAGCGGTGGTTTGATCTTGTTTTGGTCCTGCGAACAGATACGGCTCCTCTCTATGATCGTATGGAGAAACGGTAAGACACCCATTGAAGTGAACAGAGAAGAACGGTTGCTCATTATGAGTGTTTAGTGGGTACAATCAACGCAAGATGCAAGAAAATATCGAGTGCGAGATTATGCAAGTGGTCCTCGAAGCGGCAAGAGAATCGTACGCGCCAGAAATTGTGGTCGAGTTACCAAGCAACACGACCGATGATATCGAGAGCAATGTCGAGCGCGTCCAGCAGTGGTTGGAAGCCTACAAAGCCCAGCATGCATAAACTATTATTTTCATATGTATCATGTAATAGACATTTTCATTTTTACATAAGTGGTGTAGCGTGTTTTATATGAGGCTTCTCTTTTTATTTTTACTTTGTGAGACGTTGCTGGAATTCATTTTTGAGGTGGTGATCGTCGAAACAGTTTTTTTTTGTCCTGGTTTGATGATATGAGCCGGCGGCTGAGTGTTTCAAAGCAGCCGTCAGTGTTGTCAGGTTCACCTTCACTCGCACCCGACAAACCTTACGCGACCACCCGTCTCCATTACCGACAGCGATCGCCTGCACCTACTCCTCCGCTTGTAAAAAGAAACCAGCTCCAAGACAAGCGCAGACTGGTCGCCATTGCCTTGGGTCTCTTTCTCTTTCTCTTCTTTGCCTCTTTACGACCTCGACGTCCCGCCCTCTTTCTTCCTCTGCGAGACCAGCCAGACTATGACCAGCTCCTCAATCACAGGCAATGCGCTGCCACCCTATGCAACTCGGTAGGCTCATGTCACACCTGGTATCCGCACGGAGACGATGACTCGAGTCAACATGGCGTCGTCGATCTCCAGGCACGCGGCGTCTATCGCGATGTAGCCACAATCACCGTCGACTTGGGCTGTGAGTTGTTGGCTCAGATGCATGATACTACTTGGGTGCCCATCGGCCCAGGCAAAACAGATTGCCTTATCCATCATTGCCGTGATATGGTTGATATGGATCTCAAGGGCGATCTTTATATTCTCGCGTCTCAGATCAGACACATTGCCCAGAGTAAGGCCAGCTCGTCCTATGAAAGAATAATACTCATATTCTGGTAGATGAACCTGAGCGAGAATTGGTCGTTCCTTACACCGGCCAGGCACAATCAGTAGAAGACGATGTGACGTTAGTTACCCAATTCTCGGTCAATCGTCTCGATACCTTTGCCCATGTCATTGAAGACTGGAAAGGCCCCATCGCCGTCGCTGTGTAAGTCGCAATGTGCCCTCACATATATATATCACATATATATCTCACGCATATATCTCACACATGCCGGGTAGTTACTTGACCGATGCTGAGGATACCGTCAAGCTGAAAAACTATTTTGCCCAACCAGGCAAACTGTATCTCTATGCGCGCGTCAACATGGTCATTGTTAAACCCGACTACACTTCCCCCGAGCACCTTAAATACCCTATCAACCACCTGCGAAACCTCGCCGTCCGTTTAGCTACCTCCTCGCACATTTTCGTCATGGACGCCGACTTTAGTCCCTCCACCAACTTTTACGACCATGCCCGTACCGTCCTCCTTCCTCTCATGTCTGCCACCACCGCCTTGGTTGTGCCCTGCTTTGGCCTTCGAGAAGGCCACTCTGAGATGCCACAAGACCGAGCCGCCCTCGACGCCCTTCTCAAGGACGGCACGGCCTACATTACCGACCCAGGCGCTGGCCACGGGCCTACGCTGGCCACGACCATGACAACCCGCTCTGCATTCTATGAAGTCTGTTACGAGTCCCAGTGGGAGCCTTACTACCTCCTACGATCCGATGCCCCACTCTACGATGCCCGTTTCAAGAATCAAGGTGGCGATAAGCAATCTCATGCACTCCAACTCAATGCGGCCGGCTATCGTTTCTCAGTTTCCCCCGATATCTTTATCCTGCACAAGGATCATGCCAAGATGGTTTGGCCCGGTGGCGGCTTCAATGCTTCGCAAAAAGCTGTGACCCATTGGAATTATTTTGAGCACTTTATGCTCGAGATGGAAGACCTTTACGGCAGCGATGTACGATGGCCGCGTGCATGCAGTGCGCTCGCTGCTGTTGGCTGGCAGGATCAACGGAGAGACGTGTTGAGCATTGCATTGTAAACATTTTTATTCTAAAACAATGATCGTGTATGTATTCTGATTCTTTAAAGATCAAAAGCAACCGCATCCTTGTCCTTTTGACCGAGGTCCCCCAAGTCCCACTAGAACAGAGAAAGAAGGGCGTGGTATCAGTGGGATTGAGCCCTGGGTGGGTCGAAAAACTTACATTGTCCTCAATGGTCTTAAGAAGCGAGTAATGGTCGTATTTTTTGCTGTCCTTTCGCGATTTGGATGCGCGCTTAAAGTCAGGGCCAAACAGCGCGGTGTAGACTTGGTTCTTCTTGGTGTTGCTGTCATCTTCGTCAAAGGTTACGACAAACATGGTCTTTTTGGTCAGATGCGCATTCTTGAGCTTCGGTTCAAGGAACTTTCTCAACCAGCGCGTGCCATAGGACAGCTTGGTGTCGTGCGCATCATTTCTAATCTACATTACACTGTCAGCTTGAACTCAATATGGATGAATCTTGACTTACATCGGGGGTGTAGAATACATACTGAGGCACCTGGCCCTTTTTGATGTCCTTGTCCAGCTCCTTGGCGTTGACAATGTTGGCACAGCGTTTCTTGTTCTTTTGTACATTCGTATACGACATGAACGGATTATGCTTCCGGGCATAGTTATCAATGTCCATCTCCTTGTTGCAGCCGCCAGGATAGTCTTCTTGATAGGATTTCCAGGAGATCTTCTTCGCCTCAAGCAGGTCAACAATGTTTTTGCGCTTAATGTTCGACTCATCGTCCTCGTTGGTCCCCTTGGTCGAGCCACTGGTCATTGCGATCTACGAAAAATGTTAACTAACACTATTGTGGCCGGATACAGCTCTTAACTTACGTAGTTGGGTTGCGAAGGATGGGATGTGCCTCTGTAATTGGTCAAGAGGACACCTTAAAAGGAGATGTGCGTAATTATGGTGAGCGGCCAATTTTCCCAATTATATCACGATTGTCCTACCATTGTGGCGCTGGGGAAGAGTCTTGAGATACTTGTCTTTCATGGCTGTGCTGTAATCCTTGTTTTCGAACACAATGATAAACACGCGATCAAAGTGCTTTCCCGAGACGATGCCAGAGTCAGAGGAGGTTGCATTGGAGGAGATAGCGCTGGTGCTTATGTGGTTTGAAGAGTCGACGGTCAATGCCTGGGCCAGCCAGCACATTGCGGAAGCAGCAGCAGCAAAAACAAAGGTGGTCTTCATGCTGAGAATGGTAATATACAGTGAGCGTGCTGGGTAGAGACCGACTGAACGACAGGAACGAGATAAAAAAGAGAGTAATGGACTGGATTGCTGGACTTCGGTTGAAGTCGTCTCTCATATTTATATCATGCTTGTTCCCGGGATGACACGCATATTGCTCTTGCCTAAAAAGGATAATTGTGTGTCCCCTTTTTCAATTTATTGTCTTACTGCACACAATTTTTTGACAGTCCATTATGAGAGGCTGGAAGGGGGTCCTTGATGAGTGTGCGGGTGGCAAATCAAGACCGACAAGTGGGGAATAAAGATCCCATCTATACTGCAACCTGATCATACATACATATGGGGAAAGCGCTGTGTGCAATCAGACCATCATGCCGATTAACTAATTGATAAAGCACAGAAGGCAAAAGGGACACAGAAATTCGAAACACCGTCGAACTTGTATGCATTGAGCAATTTTCCATGCATCATGCCCGGCCATACATACTGCAGGAACCAGGTGAGTTCCTAATTAGCGTGCGACAACAGAAAGAAAGACGGCGTACTTGCTTTACTTCATCTCGGAGTGCCGACCAAGTTGCCGATTGAAGACCCAGTAACCGGCAGAAGCTGGTGAGTTTTAAAAATGGTTTCGCATTGCAAACGCGACCGTCAGAGGCCCCCATTTCATATAAGCCTCTAAGTATGCAGTGTTCTAGAAAGAAGGAATCATAAAAACTGTAGCGAGATACGTTATTATCTTGTCGGTTTTCTTTTGCCGAAACAACCTCCGTCGTAGTAATAACAGATTTTACTCTTGATTATAATGTTCTAGTCCAATCATTCGCCGCTTAAGAGCCCAAAGGCAAACCTTTTGAATATCTGATTATGGACTCCATGACCCCAATTTATGTCGACGCAGAGGACCCCGATCGTTCATTACCGACAGCGAGCTGAAGAAGAACATTTTGTGCCTCGCCACCAGACTTAAGAAGGAATCCAATATCCAGAAAGAGGACGCTGTGGCAGTGTTCGCCCGGTTGTGTAAGCAGTCTTACATTACCTCTTTTGACACACGCACACGACCTCAAGTGATGTCTGACCTTGTACTCCTTAATTAGTGGGGAACACAGCTGCCATGCACGACATCATCACCGCAGGTAAGGCAGATGGAGATTACTACGGCGCCACGTCATCCAATGTCAATTACTTATTGATTGCATATCTAGGAGTTATTTGGCACCATAGATTATATCCGATCCACTCGAGCACTGTACGTGACCTCGACACGGGCGATGGAAAGTAGTTCATCGACCTTCGTCATCCGAACCCAATGGGATACCTGGTAACGCTTCGCCAGCTGTGTGACAGCTTGAAAGCAGCATGGTGGATGAGATTGGCGAAGGTAAAGCACCAATTTAGAGGTGTTCGTATGTCTCAATAATTTGTTTGTATGGCAGAGTCGGTTTGCAACGATGTGGGAGAATTTTATGTTCGTGGCCCGGAATACATCCCAGGCTACTCGAATGATCTCGAGACCACGTGACGTTACATCGACAAGGATGGCTTCTGTGAGACGGGTGACCAATGCCGGATTGACAAGAACGGCGCCGTCCAGGTGGTTGAGCGCGTCCAGGTTAACATCAAGTACAGTGACATCTAGACGTGTCAATTTAAGCTTGTGTGCATGCAACTGATAGCTAGAGTAGATCTCGCCGCAATGTGAATTCGCAGATATATATACTGTCACGAGCGAGTGCTTTCTGAGGGCGGTATATCCATGTTGTGCGGCCGCAAGATGCCTTTTGCCTACGTCAGCCTCATCCACAACGGTCGATCATCCGGCTGCTGGTGGTCAGAAGCTTATCGATAATGCGAGCTGTAGCTTATGACTGTTTCAAGAGCAGATTGATCCCCCTTCAAGATATGCTGCGCACTCTGTCTGAAAGGAACCGATCGTATATCGTATCCTCACGCAAGAGACGTGAAAAGACATTAGTTCATCCCAAAAAATGACAGGACTCAAACGACAGAGTGGACAATTCATAGACAATACCAAAAGCCCAGCACAGTGATCGATGCCTCAAAATTCGTCCGTAGATCATCTACCAAGCTCCCTGCGTACGGTTGATTTGGAGTGGGGCGCATATATATATATATATATATATATATATATACTTGTATTTAACTATCACAAAGAAGAGTAATACGAGATTACTTGCTCCTTTCTGACGAGGTTAAACTGCACTGCTGCTGTGCGAGGCAATCTATAATTCTGCGCGAAGATCCGTCGTGCGACTCAATACCCAGATACAATGAATCAAAAGTAAAGCACGTCTTTAAAAACTTTATCGTTGTACTGTACCCTTCTGCAAAGACTTAAGAATATCTTGGCTTCTAAAGATAACTTTGTGCCCTTATTCAGGTGGAATTTTGGTGCGAGTAAATTTTTTCTGGGTGTAATATCATCTTCCATGTGCTTCCCGTTTTCGTTTCAAATGACAGCATGTAAAGAGGTGGAATGGGGAATATGTATTCACCACCACACTTACGCGCTTGGAACCATTCCAGTAAGTCATTGGCTGCTTTTTTTCCTTGGCCACTTACCCTGTCTAGATTCAAAGATATAATATTAGTTCAGGTTTCGCTTACGTACTTCGAAGCCACGTAATGCATCGATCAAGGGTTTTCGCTCTGCATCCTTATTTCTGATATCGTTGCTTTTGTGGCCGGAACTCTTCCTGCTACTATATCAAGAGTTTCGGAAGCTAACCACACAAAACTTTATGCGATATCTTCCCAATCGTTGGCGTTACTGGTTTCTACGTATATAGATCAAACTAATGCTGGCGGCAATGTTTTTTTTTTGAGCTTTATATCCAAGGACATATCGCCATACTAATTAGCCGCGAACACATTGCACTTATGGACTTTATAAGACCCGGCATGTTCTGTTGACAATACAAAGATGTTAATATCTTTCGCAGTCAGTAAATACCACATACGGAAGAAAGCATGGCAGAAATTGACGCCCTGTCGCTATTGCGCGAAGAGGAGATAAGTGCAATGGACTCCCAGTGCACCAGGTGCGCTACACGAGGGAAAAGTGTTGGAAACTCCCTCTCTGGGAAACCTTCACTGTTCTCCGGGGAGCTTAAAATACTCCCAAACAAGGCGCAAAATGTTTATTATCCGCAGAGAGTGCGCGAAAAGGTCATAATTGGCAGAAAAAGAAAGAAGTAGACTCAGAAGGGTCCAAGCGCAAGACTGAAAATAATAAGCATCGTGAGACGCGCCCGGATCAGAAGCAATGTGAGTGTGGCAGCTGCGGAAAGGCAAAAAGCGGGTAGCAAAGCTGCCTTTTGGGGAAACCCATTTTCAAACTGACCAATCATGAGGAACTTTATTTAAAGGCCGAAGTGACGTAGACTTGGGTTGGGGGCTCTCTGAGGTTTGCGACAGCTCTTTTCTCTCTACTTTTTTCTCCCCAAACCAAGACTCTCTTTCTCTCTCTTTTAACAAGATCGATAATCTCAAAATGGCAACAAACGTGGGTGCTCTCGACATGGCTCTTGATGATGTCATTACACAGAACAAGCGTTCTGGCCGAACTCGCAACAGCGGCAACGCCAGCAGCAGTCGATCGGTGCGCAAGGGCGGAATCGAGAAGCGTGGTGGTGGTGGCCGGGCTGTTGGACGACGCAGCACTCGCAACACGTCATCGGTATGTTTAATTAGCCTCTAGTTCTTCTCTCCTCCTGTGGCGGCATATGCGTTCGTGACTCGAGGCTCCGAGGTTCCTTCCTTGCAGTGGAAAGAAGTGCACAAGCAGCATCACGCACCCTCATACCCTCCCTATCACACACACAAAAGAGACGTCAGCAGAGATGCACAAACACACATACGCTGATGCGACACAGATGGACGAGAGCGCCGCACCTTTCATCTTTTTCTATTCTCCTTTTTTTTTTCTTTTTTATTGCGGCCACCTCTCCTCTCCTCTCTCCTGCGCAGGTGTCGTGTCAAGCTGAGGCTCAAGTTGTGTGAGCGCGCGCGCGTGCGGGCGGAAAAGGCTCAACTTCTACTTTTTCGAACGATCTCGGATGCGCTCGTGGCTGTAGTGGATATATATGCCCGCCCTTTCCTTTGCCCTCCTTTTTCATTACCTCTTTTTTTTTATCTTTTTTTTTTTATTCCTACGTGCATCGATTCTTATTTTGGGCGAACTCTTCGATTATTTTATACAGCCTTACAGCCAACCGCAGCCGAGACAGCAACAGCAATCGGGCGGCGCACGCAACAACCTAGTCGTCTCCAACCTGCACCACAACGTCACAGAGAAGGATCTCTACGTATGTATAACTGAAATGTTACTTCTACCGTACTGACATTCTTCTTTATAGGAACTGTTTGGCCAGGTGGGTCATGTTCGCCGAGCTTACCTTCATCTCGCTCCCAACGGAAAGTCCTCGGGTGTGGCCGACGTCATCTACAGCCGTGCCAACGATGCTGAGCGTGCGCGTACTACCTACAATAATGTGGCTCTTGATGGTATGCCAAGCTTTTATATATGTAGGGGTTATTTTTGACGCGTCTTGTACTATTTATTTTAGGCCGCCCGATGAAGATTGCATTTGCTACACCTATCCCTAATGTCAGCCAGGGCAGCGGCCGTCAGCAAGCACCGGCCCGTTCCAACCGTCCTTCCGGTGGCCGTGGTCGTATCGGCGGTGGTCCTGCCCGACGTCGCCGTGACAATAACCGTCCTGCGCCTACGCAAGATGCTCTGGATGCCGACATGGATACCTACATGGTGAGCTATAATTTTTTTTTTTTTGTCATTTAAGCTGATCTTGGTTGAAATATAGAACGAGTAAAGAGAGCGCGAACTCTCCAAATTCTAAAAATAGCTTTCCCTTGGCCTCTTTTTTTTTCTTCTCTTACTTCCACACACACATATATTCTCTCTTTCTCTCTCTCTCTCTCTCTCTCCTCTTCCTCTCAGTGAAACTCTAAATACTCGAATACAACACTTCTCCTTTGGCATATTTTGCATAAAAAAGAAAGACATGACGGCCGCTGTTGGTGTGTCCCCTGATATGGGCGCACGATTTTCAGACTCGTTCTGGGTATGACCAGGAACACAATAGAAAATAAAAATAACACTGACTGACCTCATCGCGAATTCCAACAGGACGAAGACGATCGCGGTGTTGATGTCATTACCGAGAAACTGCGCGCTTCACGACAGACATGCGAAGAAATCATGAAACTTTACGAGATTAGGTCGGTCGCTTTACACGCTGTGTTACCCCTTCTTATGCCCTTTTTCACGTTTGCAGGGCAGAAATCGAAGCCGACTATGGCGAACGACTACTCAAGCTGTCTCAGATGATGGTCGGCCAAGCTGAGGAAGGCACCTTATCCGAGTCGATCTCGCATATCCCGAGTGCGATCGAGACTACCGCACGCGCCCACATGGATCTGTCCGGCCAGCTCCAACAACACCTTGAGGCACCCCTGGCGTCTTTTGTCAAGGATCAAACAGAGCGCCGGAAAGCAGTAAGTGGGGGAAGAGGATAGGGAACGAGACAGTAACGTTTGCTCTCCGTTCTTTTGGTTCAGCAATATCAACAAATCGAGAACTCGAAGCAACTGAAGTCGATGCACTATGCCAATGTGGAACGCTCCCGAGACTATTATACTGGTGAATGCACCAAACTGACCGGCATGGAGAAGTATCTTAAGGAGAGAAGCTCGGAGATGGCGCCCGATGAAGTACAACAGGTTAGAGTTCATTGAGGCGCATACACCCTCAGAGACAGCAGCTTACTGAATCACGTGTCAGGTTGAAGAAGAAATTGAGGAACAGAAGAAACTTGTAGCTGCTGCAGGTACTTAATATGAGGAAGTTTTTGGGTATGGCTCGCAAGTTGACAAGCCTGGCTATAGATCAAGAATATAAGCACGCTGTCACTGTGCTAAACGACGTAACGGACAAGTGGATCTCTGACTGGCGAAGCACATGTGATACTTTCCAAGATCTCGAGGAGACGCGCATCAACTTTATCCGAAGCAGCTTGTGGGCGTGAGTAGTGCGACGAAGTAATGGAAGATTTGGGCCTCATACCATGATATAGGTTTGCCAACATTATGTCCAGTGTATATATCGTCGACGATCAGGTAAGTCGAAGAAAAAGGACCTTACGTAGGTTTTGGTTACTCAATCAAGCTCCCAGTGTTGCGAACGGATACGATCGGCCTTGGAGTCCACCGACGTACAAAAAGACATTGCCCTGTTTGTGGAACGATATGGCACTGGCAACAAAGTAACCTCCAAGGCGCGGTACCGCAATCACTTTGATCCTACCTCCCCCCAGAGCGCAACGTCTTCGCATGGCATCAGTTCCCCACCTAGCCCATTACCTCAGACCTCTCCTCCTCCTCCACCGCCAGCTGCGACGCCAATTCCTACCGTATCCCCGCCCGCCCACGCCGAAAAGCCTACTCCTCCTATTCCTGTCTCATTTGGTCCTTCGTCCCAACCCCCGATCTTACCTGCCGAGCCTGGCTCACGCCTCTCGCTGCAAAAACCAACCATGACCCGGACCGTCTCCGATACTGCTCTTGACGCCTCACAAAGACAGGAGACAGTTCCCACACGCGCTATGTCTGATCCCACGCTGCTCGACGGGCCGCATGATCAGCACCGCCGGTCTGTGCCTGCGATTGCGATCCAGCGCGACTCGACGCAAGACTCAGTCCACGGCTACGAGTTTGTCGAATATGCCCACCACGACGAAGCGCATGAGCATCAGGACACCATGTCCTTCGCGTTCAAAGAGATTGAGACCATGCTAGACGATGTTGGTACGCAGCTGGATGTCACTACCCTGGGTGGTCAGACTCAGTCCACCTACACGCCCTCTCCTCAACCTGCTCCTGAAAAGCAGCCTGTGGCCGCGGACACCGTCGTGACCGCTGCACCCATCATTGCCAAGGAACCCTCAACTGCACCTACTGTCGCGCGGGAGAGTCTGCCACCTCCAGTACAGGAAACCTTGCATAATAACCCGGCACCGTCTGAGCAGCCACGGGTTGTGGATGCAGAACCCGCACCTACCCCTGACAGCACGAACGAAGACGTTACTGGACGTCGCTTAAAACCTGTCCCCAACCCCCAATACAGCGCACCCACCGACAGCGCAGAAGCTCCGCGCTCGATACCCCCTCCTTCAACCCCAGCGCCTGGCCCAATCCCGCAGAACAACGATGATAGTAGTGAAGATGAAGAAGTCCTGCCCGTCCGGCGCCGGCCGCAGCCCAAACCAAAGGAAGAGAAGTGGACTATCTCGTCCATCCGCCGGCCCCAACAAATGCCCGTACGTATACAGGATGCACGCATGTATGAGCGGCAAAGTCAACAAGGCATGCCAGCGCCCCATCTGACTATCGATACGGGCTTGCCATCCCAACAACACCAGCACCAACACATGCCGCGACAATCCGAACAGCCTTCTCAACAAGCAGCGCACGGCCTGATTGACGCTGTGCGCGCTCAGCTCCAATCCTCACCCTCCGAATCATCCGTCTTTCAGGATGAGAACCCGGGTATCCGACCCGCGCCTTGGCAAGACGCCGAACCGCAACAGCACCCGCAGCAACAAGCCTACCAACCGCCGCCCTCGCAGCAGCATTACCGACCCGAGGAACCTCGCTATTTCCAACAGCAAGGCACGGGCATGAAGCGTCAGAACAGTGTGGCCGGACCCCGGGCGCCTTCCATCAAGCGCAACAGCCACGTGCCACCCATGCCCGATGCGGCCAACATGTACGCGTTTGAGAACCTTGGTGAGCCCAAGCCGCGACCTTCGAGCAAAGGCAACCCAAGCAGCAGCAGCCAAGAAATCAAGACGGCTGAAGGCGTGCGCAGCTTTATGAAGAAGGCCCTCGACCCACGTGGCGAGTCACCGAGCAGCAAGGATAACAAAGGCCGCTTTTCGTTCGGCATGTTTGGCAAGAAGCGCAAGGACGACGAACTCAAGACTAAAGAAGAAATCATCGACATACCACCGCGCAGTGAAGTGCGTGAAGAACCACCACAGCAGCATGACCCCTCCAAGCTACCGGATGGCACACCCGTGCTGCACTATGTCCGTTCCATGTGGAGCTATGAAGCCAAGATTCCGTCGGAAGTCTCGTTTGGTGTAGGTGATGTATTTGGTGTGATTCGTAAACAGCCCGATGGATGGTGGGAAGCCGAGCGGATGGACCCGAAACGTAAACATCGGGGGTTGATCCCCGGCAACTACATGGAGAACATTTAGATACGTATATTGTACTCTTAACTTTTATATATTCTCTAAAGACCTATTCTTTTTCGCCAAATGATTCTAATATATCGAGTGCGTGCGTGGATAGGCATGAATGGAGAGGGATAACTTTCAGTTTCACGTGCAGCCGATGAATCCAAATAAAACGGAGATGCTGAATTTTCGGTCCCTCGCTTTCGCACATCAGTTTGACCTCTTGCTACATAGAGATCTGCTAGACCCGTATAGAAGGCTTCTTCTTACCTATTCATTCGCTCCATTCCAAATCAATATCCACAGTAATATATCTTCCACTATTTTCCATCGTTTCCACCCTATATCTCCAATCCACATCTTCCGTTTCGTCTTTATGTGTTGTGCGTGTCCGCTGTGTGAGTGTGAGTGCGTCTGTGTGGGATTGTCCTCGTGCATGCGTATATCACTGCTAGAGGGGTTCCAACGCGTTTTCATTTTTTGTGTGTGTGTGTGTGTCTCTGTGTGTGTGATTTGATTGCTGTACTATCGACGGTACATGTCCATAGAGGAACGACTGTATCGCGGCATGGGTGGCGGTGGTGGTGGTGGCGGGGAGAGCGATCGTCCATCTGCATCATTGTCTATAAGTTGAGGTCCTCGCCAAACCATCCTGACTTACAAGAGTTACCAGGGGAACGTCGGTCGTCGGGTCGGCGCGATACGTTGCGGTGCTCGTCTTTCTTTGACAATCCAATATCCCAGTCCAGCTTTAGGCGTCGTCCTTCTACACTGAATCCATGCATCTTGTCGAACGCATCCTCCGCATCGCGTCGCTTCTCAAACTCGGCAAAGGCAAAGCCCTTGTTCTTGCCCGTCGCCGCATCCATGGGCACCGTCACTTTCACGACAGGTCCATACCGTTCAAACATGTCATGGACCTTGTCATACTCTATCAGCCTACCGTGATTTTGACTCCTGTGTGGCTTACATCGCGTTCTCGGAACTCATAAGGAAGGTTGCCGATGAAAATGGTGGTGGAATCGCGTCGGTCTTGCTCAGAACCTCTGTAACTGATAGGTTTAGGCTTTGATCCAGTCTGGAGTAGATAGTATACCTGTCAATAGGACGGCGAGATCGGGGAGGACGAGAGGGTTGTGGCTGTGAGTAATAAGGCGAGGGGCGGTATCTTCTATCATCATAGCGGTCGCGGCTATAATAACGATCATAATAGCGTTCATCAGGAGGAGGCGGAGGAGGAGGAGCACGCTGGGCTTGTGCTGAGTAATAGTAATCGCGTTCATCTCGGTAGCTTCCTCGCGCGGGTGGTGGTGAATATGAAGAAGGAGGCGGGGGTGGCATTAACGGAGGAGATGGCAAGCGTTCGTCTCGGTAATAGTAATCTCGGCGATAGTAACGGTCATCTGTCTCACGAGAGTAGCGGTTGGATGGCGGTGTCGAACTCAATCCACCCATGGAAGGCGGTCTGCCCGGAGAGGGACGTCTGCGCGGTGACAGCGACCGTGCTCTCGGCTGAGCTCGATAGCGCAGAGACGGTGGCCCTCGGTAATCCATATCTCAAGAAAAGAAGAAGCTGAGGAAAGAAATAAGATTAGGACACTTGTTTGGGGAAAAAAGAGCGGAGACGAGTGATTTATTCGACAATTTGATTTTTTGGGTTAACCGCTACGCGGTTGAGCAGTGATCGCTCCATAGCGTATAGGTGCCACCCGGATCCCTACGTGAAAGTGCAAAAGGACGAGGAACGTGACCGCGCCTATGAAGACCTGGAAGGCGGCCACGGCCGCCATGATCTTGAACCGGCGCCGCCATAACGTCCGTGTCATGGCCTCCTGCGGTGGGTGTCCGACATAGAGCGCAATGGTGACTAGCCACAAGGGCGGGAACAGGAAGCCAAGGTAGAAGAAGAGGTTCGCGCTATAAGAATGCCCATGTCCGTCGACAAGTGTGATCTCGTCTGTCGCCGTCGATGGCCGTGGTGAATATTTTGGATGCTCGGGCGCACGGATGATTTTGGCCAGCTGGTTATAATACGCGTCGTCCTTTTCTTTCTCCTGCGCCATGGCAAATGAGAGGTAACTTGGAAAGAAACAAGATTGCCTAGGCCTGCGTCAAGTGAACAGAACATCCTTCTTCTTTCAACAAACTATTCGTTTTTCGACTGGACCTTGCGTTTTTTCCTTTTACAAACACCTCGTCCAGATATTGGATACATTGCGGGAGACAATCAATTCATTTGGCATTCCATGTTTCCGTTATATGCGCCACCCTCTCTCGCTTCCCTTGCATGACAAGCATGATGCAGATTATGTAGTGCGTGGATGCACAAGTATGACAAACGCAGCTCAAGTGTAACTCGACCTTTTGTACTCGTATATTTGTTGACACACGCGCGCAGAAACAACAAACGATTCGGTGAAAAGTGTAAGGCTGCAGATATGATATTTGTTTATTTACATGTATTCGTACGTCATTCGACGCAGAGGGTCTTTACTATTGTTATGTTCATGCAGTCACTCCTGCTTGCCAGCCTTCTCCTTGAAGCCTGTCTCAGTCAAGGCGCTTCCACCAAAAGTCTCGTCAAACTTGGCACCAGAGGTCGAGAAGCCGGTCGCATCAAAGTCCTTGGTACCTTGCACATCGCGGTCAGAGGCAGCCACAGCACCACGTTTGAGCTGATCAGACAAGCGTCGGCTCTGCTGCTTATCCTATATAGAAATGTCTGAGTATCACCATCGGAAGGAAGGGAAGGCGAGCCACCTACCTGCTGGGCTTGGTCAACGTTCTGCTTGACGTTGGGGATCATGTTATCGAGATCGGTTTGCGAGTCAGACATTGTTTGAATATATGAAGTGTATATGTAGGGATTGACACAAAACTGAAAAGCAAGGTCTTATATATGGGGACATGGAAGGCCAGAAGCGCATCATAAATCACTTCCACGTCATTGACGTCATGCCCACGTCTGTTGTTCCGCTACAATAAAATCCAAAACCCTTGAGAGACAACATAATAATGACATGACTGGGGTTCCTCGCCTTAAAGAAATCAAGCCGAGTGCACCCTTTCCTTGTTTTTCATTTTCATTCCTCTTTACTAAACATGTCTGACCAAGCCACGTAAGTGAAGGAAAGAAACTAGTTCGGAATCATGACTGATTATAAAGAAACCGCCTCTCTTCTATTACACGCCATTTCAATCACAGTGCGGATATCGGATTGATTGGATTGGCCGTGATGGTGAGTTGGGAAAAAATCAACAACGGACGCGTTCATAAGGAAACTAATCGAAAGATTAGGGCCAAAACCTTATTCTCAACATGAACGACCACGGCTTCAAGGTCTGTGCGTTCAACCGAACCGTGTCCAAGGTCGACCACTTTTTGCAGAACGAAGCTAAGGGCACACAAATTATCGGCGCGCACAGCATTGAAGAGCTCTGCGCCAAGCTGAAGCGGCCGCGCAAGGTCATGCTGCTCGTCAAGGCAGGCTCCGCCGTCGACGCCTTCATTGACCAGTTATTGCCTCATTTGGAACAAGGTGATATCATTATTGACGGCGGCAATTCGCATTTCCCAGACACAAACCGTCGTTGCAAAGAGCTCGAGAAGAAGGGCATCCTCTACGTCGGCTCTGGTGTCTCGGGTGGTGAAGAGGGCGCCCGCCACGGCCCTTCGCTCATGCCAGGCGGCCATCCCAAGGCATGGCCCGCTATCAAACCCATCTTCCAGGCCATCGCCGCCAAAGCCCCCGATGGCGCTCCCTGCTGCGACTGGGTCGGTGAAGATGGTGCGGGCCATTACGTCAAGATGGTGCATAACGGTATCGGTAAGCATTACTGCGCGTATGTTATTCATGAGGCCCTAAACAGTATGGATTAGAATACGGTGATATGCAGCTCATCTCCGAGATCTATCACATCATGCGCGAAGGCCTCGGCCTGAGCGATGACCAGATGGCTGATATCTTTGACGAGTGGAACAAGGAGGAGCTTGACTCGTTCTTGATCGAGATTACCCGTGATGTTCTGCGCTTCAAGGACACCGACGGTAAGCCTCTCGTTGAAAAGATTCTGGACAAGGCCGGCCAAAAGGGCACGGGCAAGTGGACCGGTATCGACTCGCTTGACCGTGGTATCCCCGTCACCTTGATTGGCGAGGCCGTCTATGCTCGTTGCCTGTCGTCACTCAAAGACGAGCGTGTCCGCGCGAGCAAAATCCTCAAGGGGCCGTCCAACGTTCAATTCCAGGGCGATAAAAAGGCATTTATCGGCCAGCTCGGTCAGGCCTTGTACGCATCCAAGATCGTTTCGTACGCGCAGGGCTTCATGCTCATGCGTCAAGCCGCAACAGACTTTGGCTGGAACCTCAACTATGCCGGTATTGCGTTAATGTGGCGCGGTGGCTGTATCATCCGCTCTGTTTTCCTGGGTCAGATCAAGGAAGCTTTCACCAAGAACCCCAAGCTCGAAAACCTTCTGTTTGACCAGTTCTTTGTGGATGCGGCTGCCAAGGCTCAGGATGCCTGGCGTACCGTGATCGGCAGCGCTGCCACGCTTGGTATCCCTACCCCTGCTCTGTCGACCGCACTCAGCTTCTATGACGGTTTGCGCCACGAGCGCCTACCGGCCAACATGATCCAGGCCCAGCGCGATTACTTTGGTGCGCACACCTATGAGCGTCTCGATAAGCCCGGTGAACACGTCCACACCAACTGGACTGGCTCAGGTGGCTCTGTCGCGTAAGTTTATTCAAATCTCTCTCGTTCTCAAACTAATCTCTTCTTCATAGTGCCTCTACCTACAATGCCTAATAATTTTCCGGTCTCTATGACTATATGTAGGCAAATAGTATCCTGTAAATAAATGGAAAGTTGATGGAAAGTTGCTGTTATTACCAGTGTATGTATGTACAAGCATTCCTTGCAGAAAATCATACATCTTGACAGCTGCCAATTTGCCTTCTATCACTATGCAAACACATTACGCGCATCATATATAAAACTTGAATTTCCAGATACTGTACATACATTGAGAAACGTCTATGACTACTAGTTGTAATAATATAAAAGTAAGGAGGATGACGGCCAGGATGTGAGCTATGTGTTACGTGTATACATGTGAGAGGACGTGTGGATGGGATATACAATGGGCAGACTGCATGATGTGTGCTTTTTTCTTCTTTTACTCCTTGGACTCGGGAACAACTTCCTCGTCTTTCGGCGCCTCCTTCTGCTGTGCACCTCCCGGAGAGCCATAACGAATGTTGCGGATGAACAACGAAGCGATAAGACCGACGGCGCCCGCAACAATAGGAATGATAAAGACATTGTGCAGCGCCTCCATATAAGCATGAATGATGGGTTGCCGGGCGTCTACCGGCATGTTGCGAATATAGAGATAATTGGACAAAGCACCGTTTTCCTCCGCAATCGCCAAAATCTGAGGATCCACGCCTTTAAACTGGGCGACCAAGAAGGTCGAGAACAACGTCTGGTAGATGGCAACACCGATTGAGGAAGCGAGAAGCATAAAGTAATTATTGAGACCTGTTGCAACAGCCATGTACTCGCGGGGTGCAGCAGTCTGCACACCCAAAATGCAGTTTTGTTGGCACAGACCGAAAGCAAAGCCGCAGAACGTTAGGAAACCAGCTTGACGACCCCAACTGCTGTTCTCGTCGACAGTGAAAAAGAGACCATAGCCGAGCAAGTTGGAGGCAGCGCCGACGATAATAAAGAATTTGATGTAGGGGAAGGCGCGGAGCAGGAAACCACTGCCGAGGGAGCCAACAATCAAGCAGGCCATGAACGGAATAAGGCGGATGCCAGACTGGGTGCTATTGGCGCCAAAGACAGACTGGAAGAGGATGGGGCCAAAGTACAAGGTGCCGATAAAGGTGAGACCAAGGCAAGCCATGTAAATATAGATCGTGAAAACACCGGGGTTGCTAATGACTTGCCAGGGGATGATGGGCTCCTTAGCAAGCCAGCCTTGGGAGATAACAAGCAGGATGAACGAAACGCCAGCGCAGACAAAGGGTCCAATGCTGTGGGCATTACCCCAGCCGTAGACGGGGCCCCAGGTGAGAGCGAGCAGAAGACAGCAGATAAAAGCGATGGAAAAGATGGTGCCGAGGATGTCGATACGCTTGAGCTTCTCCATAAAGGACTCACCCTCGCGCATGTTGGTTGCTGTCTCACGAAACACGGTTGCTAGAATAATGAAAGCAAGGCCGGAGAGGATGAGGTTAAGCCAGAAATCCCAGCGCCAGGTTAGCCCGTCGACAAATGCACCGCCAATCAGAGGGCCGACCACGCTAGCGAGGCCATAGATGACTACGAGCAAGGATTGCAGACGTGGCCGGAGCACGACAGGTGCAATGTCCGTAATAACAATAAAGAGAATGGACATAATACCGCCTGCGCCAAAGCCTTGGATGGCACGCCCGGCAATCAGGCCTTGCACGGTAGGCGAGACGGCGTTAATAAGCGAACCGACGAAGAACAGAGAGAGACCAAAGAGGAGCATCATTTTGCGTCCGAAAATGTCACTGAACTGTTACGGCATGTGTGTGAGACTTGTAAAAATAGAATTCTGGATACGCTATCAATTTTTTTTTAAATCCGTACCTTGCCAGAAAGTGGTTGGAACGCGTTCATAGCGACCATGTAAGCCGTCGCAATCCATGTCTGGTCCTCGAGCGCATCGAGCTCGGTGGCAATAATACTCATCGCAGGTGCGACGACGGTTGAATTGAGCGAGACACAGAACATGCAAAGGAGAAGGGCAAATAAAATAAGGCCTTGCTTCGTCCGGGACCAGATCACGTTTTTGGGCTTCTCAGCGTCCTGCTCGACTTGCAGGTGCGACTGTTGCTTTGCTTCTACATGAATGGATGACTCTTTAACTGAGACACAGTCGGCCGTTGTGACAGAGGTAATGGTGGCAGCGTCACCGCCAGACATGATAAAAAAAGAGAAAAAGTTTTGTACAAAAGGTTTGTGATATCCTTGTGTTGCTTTTATATGATTCAGATCAACACACCATAGATCATGGAACGACTGACTTTCGGCAAAGATGATATGCCGGCCGAGAGAGCCAATAACCTCCACCAAAAAAGCGTTTAAGACTCAGCGGCTAATATTCAGGCACCCCGACCTTCAAACTCCATACTTCTTTTTTCTTTTTTTCTGGCACTGGCTCGTGTTATGTCTATTTATCTGAATGCGATAGCTTCCTATCCGGCGACCTACAGGATACAGGCGCTTGTACCTGGTGTAGCCTACAAAGGATAGTAGACGCTTCGGGAAAACGATCTCCAGTGCAATTACCATCCAAGGGTGGGAAAAAAAAGGACCATAACCAAATTGGTCGAGTGAGGATGGAATAATTGCAATTTGCCGAGGCTCACCTGGTCTACCTCTTTCGTTCCTTTTCTCCCGAGGTCATTTCCCCAAACAACGTGCTTGCCACATTCGCTCAACGCATTGTAATAGCGCGCGCACGGTTAAGCTGGGCTGTTCCAACCATTTGTCATTTCCTTTTTTATCATTGCGTTTAAGATAAACGGCTGCTGTTTCGCGAGAGAATTTCTGCCGAAACTCAAGAAGGTAGTGCAATAGGCAGATCTGATTCAAGAGCCCCCTGCCAATCCCGCGTACGCCTATTGGCCATACCGGAGATCACCGGCTTGTTTTCAGTTGCCCTTTTTTTCTTCTGTTTAGGCCACATACACATCGCACACGGTTAATCTTGATCTGACCAATTTCGTCCGTTTTGGTTATTTATTTCTCTGAATTACGCGTCCTTTTCTTCCTGAAAAAGATTTTGCCCTTTTCCATCCCTGAAGAGCTTTGGCTGCTACATAAGGCAGATTGGCTGAGTGTGTGTTCTGAATCAATAAAACGCATGTCACAAGAAGCGTGCAACGGTTTCACGGTGTAGATGGCCTGCTTCTGATAACCGCGCACATTGAGCGGGACACCCTGTCAGGTGTGCGGAAATGAAGCCGCACTAAAATGATTGTAACTGAGAAAAGCAGCTCGCTCTTTCGATCGTTTGAATAGACTTTACGACTTTGAAAGAGCGCCTTTGTTTGCGTATGTATATCCGTTGGCACAATAAACAAGTAAAATGATCAAGATGCATGTCGTAGGAAAAAACATCGATCACTTGCCGGGGATGAAATCGGCCCGCGAGATAAATCAGTTGATACTCTTTGTACTATTCCCTGGTACACGATATGATGATTTTTCTGGAAACGCAAACCGCGGAAGATAGTGGCATCACCGGATGATTCTGAAGCCGACGTATCAACACATTATGATATACAGTGACGTTTCAGACATCTTATTGGGCGATCGTTACCCTAAAGTTTGCCAACATTTTGCTTCTTTTGTGATAAATGGACCATGAAGGTAAACTACAGTTGTCTGGCAGGCGGCAACATCGCCACGCTCGACAAAATAGACCTTGTAATTCTTCCCTAGCACACCATTGACTCTGTCCACCATGCCGTCAAAGTCAGGGTGACTGCGCCTTCTCAACTCGGCTGGAAAGAGCACTGAGGAAACATATGTGCATGTTTAGTGAGCATCCCCTGGATGAGGAAATCGGACAAGAACCATAGGTTATAATAAAAGTGTGCTATAAAAGCTTATGTACCAGGCAAATACCAAGGAATATACTGCGATCCCATCCAAAATCAAATGATCGCTCAATTGTGGGGTCAAAGGATGATATGGTCTCCTTATCGCGCAAGAAACATTCCAGAATGACCGATCCAATTGATCAGACCATGCGCTAGGACTGCTGTGTATGCGTATATGTTGCTGATTGACAGCACCCAAGCATGATCCGTGCCCAGGTACGTACGGAATATCTGCCGCTAATGTATTGCGTTTCCTCTCCACTCTTGCTACTCCTTTAGTACTACTTAGATGTCCACTAGGCTTCTATCAACTTTTTTGATAATTTTCACACTACTGATATTATTCATGTACAGTACTAGTAGCAAGACTAGTAGCAAGATTACTGAGAATAATGATATTTTGGTTTAAATTTTGCATCACTCTTCTTCTCTATTCCCTTGCTTGCATACATAACTTAACACTATCTTACTGAGACGCACTACAGGCTCTGCAATGTAGCGGCTCGTCAGTCAACATACCTAATATATCAGCTACTACGGTTGTCGATGTATCGAGATATGTACGAATGACGCTTAAGATAATTTTCGGTGTCGTAGAGCGTGACGACATAGGGAACTCCATGGCTAACTCTTCTAACACACAATAGCTGACGCATACGTCTACATACGTACGTACGCATGTAGCACTTTGACTATCCTAGTACATCCCAAAATTGGGAATCTGCGCCTCACCAAGATATTGAGAGCGGCGGAATCGTCTTCCTGTAAGTGTATCGTTATTTGTTACATCCTACAAAAGGAAAAAGCCACGAGACTACTATACCCTTAGTTAGGGCTATATTCGTAACATCTACCCAGGCCAAGGGTATCATACAGCTCCAATAACAAAGTATATACATGTACATATGGATGCTCGGTTACACTAGAAGGCCAGATTTATCAGAGCTAACATAGGGCTTAGTTAACATTGTAAGAAGTGCGCATCTATAAATTATGAAGGCCTCGAGCCGTGTGTTCTAGTAGGTTATGCTCATTTTTCTCTCATCATGACGTTTGTCAAAGACTGTATACACCCTCTGTACGCTCAATATGTCGAAAGTTTAAAGGCCATCCCGATGGCAGATATGACTGCTCCCACTTTGCGTAAGGCTGCAGATGACATCTTTGAGCACGATGCACTTCCAGAGGTGCATCGTCAGGAGCTGATAATTGAAAGTCTCGGAGGCCGTAAGGTAGAACTGACTATCGCTCGTCCGCTCAATACGGAAGATGTAGCCCTGCCTGTCTTGCTTTACATGTAACCCGACGCATTACTCGATGCATAGATCGTTGCTTATAGCTTTTTTCTTTTTTGCTCCAGCCATGGCGGAGGGTTCTCCTTCTGCAGCAAAAGTACGCATGCCATTTTTATCCATGAGGTAATACTAACCGGCATTCGATGTCTTCTCTTCCCATTGCTATGTCCATTAGCTCAATACTGTATTTATTATTATGTTTAGCTTTGTGTTCGAGCACGCGTGGCTGTCGTCTTCCCTAGCTTTGCATTAGCACCAGAAGAGAAATTTCCAAAGGGTCTCGAGGACTGTTATGAAGCCCTACAATGGGTTGTCGACAAAGGTGCTTCATATCAACTCTGTGCAGATAAGATTGCTGTCGCTGGAGACTCGTCTGGAGGAAACATGACGGCAGCCCTGACGCGTAAGTATACCTTGTGAAGCAATACGCTGTAGAACGAAAAAATTTAACTTATATTTGAGAAGTCTTGACAAAGGAAAGAGGAAATGGGCACTTGATCAAGGCCCAGATCCTACTCTACCCAATGCTTGATATGCTAACAGGGTGGTACGAGTCATATGATTTGTTTGGCAAGGACAGAGATTATGGTCTTTCAGTGGATATGACGAAAGTTACTATGAACGATTATATCGCGCAACCTGACGAAGTCAAAAACAAGCTTGTCAGTCCAATGCGCGCCACAATTGACGAGCTGAAAGGTTTACCGCCCGCATTGATTATCACCGCCGACTATGACATGCTCCGTGACGAGGCCGAAGCGTATTCTCGAAAGCTAAGAGATGCAGGCGTAGACAGTACGGCTATCAGGGTTTTTGAGACAGGTGAACTATTCAACTATTGTCTCAATAAGTAGCAGCTAACATTTATGCTTCACTCAAGTTCACGGATATGCCATGGTGCCTGGAAGAACACCTCAGCGTGAGAATACTTTTTCTTTTGTGGCCCAATTCATCAATGACACTCTTTCCAAATAAATCACATAGCTATTCTCTATCCATTAATAGATATAAGGAGTATGACAGAGTGATTGAAATGAGCACAGCTCGTTTTCGTTTCAATTACAAAAATACATAAACGAGAAGATACATAGGCATGGATACGGCATACATATAAGCAGCAAGGAATGGAAGGGGTAAGGAATACGTTGGAGGGTATAAGAGAACCGATTCCAGTCTATGTCAATTATATGAGGCTATCCTCACGCTTGACGAAGCGGACCTTGTACTCAAGGGGAAGAACGACAAGGCCACCGTCGCGCAGACCATTTAGGTCGGGATACACGGGCTTGCCATCAGCGCCAAGAGCGGGCTCGATGGTGCAGCGAGCAAAAATACGAACTAGAGCATTGAACATTTCGTTCTCGGCCTAAATATAAATAGCATAAGTATACATACCTATGTTTCTCTTTTCATCTCCTTACCAGGTAGATACCAGGGCAGATACGACGACCCCAGCCAAAATTGTACTGGTCGCGCTGCTCAATCTTGGAGTTGGCGGAGGCTGACATCGTCTTCAAATTATCCATGAAACGCTCAGGAATGAACTTGTCAGCATCGGGATAGACATCATTATTGCGATGGACGGCAAACATATTGCTAACAAGCACTGTGCCCTTAGGAATTCTGTAGTTACGAACGACAACTATGAAATAAATGAGTATTTTGCACGCGTTTCCGTAACTATAAAAAATGCATACCATCTTCGGTAGTAGAGTGCAAAAGACCAAAAGGCGTAGTAGGCTTGTAGCGGAAGCACTCTTTGTGGACGGAGATTAGATAAGGGAAGTTGTTGCGTTCAGCGAAAGAAGGAAGACGGCCGTTCTCCCTGATAAAAGCATCAACCTCGGCCTGGATCTTCTTCTGGACCTCGGGGTAGTGACACAATATAGCCGATTGCCAGGCGAGCGTAACGCCAATGGTATCAGCACCAGCGGCAATCAAATCGTCTACAAAAATGTAAGTCACCGATGAACAGGCTTAATCACTCTACTTACTCATAGCCACCATAATATTGTCGTCGTCCAGCTCAAACTCGTCCTTGAGATCGTACATAGACTTGAGCAGACAGTCTCTGTCGCCTTCGAGACCTTCCTTGAGAAGGCGGCGGAAGAGAGGATTACGCTTCTTTTCGACAAAATCACGGAAAGCACGCTCCTTGCGAATAAAGATATCAAAAACATCCATGATGGGCAAGAAGGTGCTCATATCATTGGCCGCACCGGCCATCTTCATGCCTTCGTCTACGACAGCCACGACACTGCGGAAAAGAGGGTCATCCATGTCCTTGGCGCGTTTTCCAAGGCAAGTAGTGAGGATAACGTTCATTGAGGTGAATTGGAAGGTCTTGAGAGGGTCGAGGCCGTCCTGGTTGGCCATAAGGCGATAGACAAGGTCGTCGGCTTCGTGCCACATTACTTCTGAGAACTTGTCAACGAATTTCGGGGCCAGGATATCCAGAGCTGTACACAATGTATTATTAGTGGTTTTCCTTGCACACGACATACTAATTGAACTCACCAACAGTTCGGATCTTCTTCCAGCGCTTGCCGCTGTCCGGGAACACAAGGCCGCTATAGTGACATGAGTATCCTGAAATTTATTCTACTAAATTTACTTCTTACCGCTGGTCCATGGAGTAGTAGCGATGGGTATACAACTGGAAAGGACGACCAGAAGTGGCGGCGCCGTTAGTAACGAAAATTTCGTGGGCGAGGTAAGGATCACCGATCATGATCCACGGTTGCACGCCCATGTAAACACGGAAAATGGGACCTGTGCACGAAAAAAAAAAAACATTATCAGTATTCGTTCATCGATTCCTGAGCTCCCTTCATCCTGACGTACCGCACTCGCGTTGCCACTTGGCCATTTGAACCGCGGGCTCGTTGCCAAGCGAGAAGAGGTGACCTATAATGTAGAGCTGTCAAAAACTGGCACGCATGACTATCTTTTACCACGTATTCCATACCCAGGTAAGGCAAAGATCCTTTTGGTGAGGGGATCTCATCATAACTGTTGTCTTTGGAGGAGCGTGTCGCGCGGTAGGCAGTATACAGAGCAAGCGCGGCGCCAGCGACGCTCGCAAGGGGCAGCAGTTGCTCGCGAGGCAACGAGAACTTGCCGTTGCCGAGATTGAGAGACATGAGCTAGAAAAGAGAAGAGAAGAGAAAAGAAGGTGGTGTGTGCACCTCGAGCTCGGTCGTTTCTTTTAACAATTATTTTTGAATTTCCAAGTTGCAGTTGACTAAATGAAGCGCTCACTGCTCCACGGGATTTGAGATTGTTCGTGCGACCCGCTATAAAAAAGTTAGATCTCAGCCACAAGGATCCCAACTGCCAGGAAGAGTTTATTGTGGTGTCCCGAACATGTACGATGGTAGATCCGTTGGCGTACTGGTCCAAGTAAGGTCCAAAGGATAGCAATAAAAGTCTCTTATATTGTTTATTTGCATCCTCTTCTAGTAAATCTATCGTGCATGACTTCTCTTTCCAACTGTGTTATTTGCTTGCCACACTTGGCGTACACACCAGTATGCACAGATGTAACGTTAACTTGGTTCAGTGACTCTTATTTTTTGCAGAAGCATGTGAGATCTACCTGCTTTATGGTGCGCGGTAATGTAGACTTTTTACACAGTACTCCCATATTTCCGAGGACTTGTTACTTTTGCTTCGGTACCTAGTTTCTCTTATTTTCTTATAAAGTGAGCATAACATGATTCACAGTCTGATCGAGCAAAAGCGCGGTCGAACGGGAAAGGGCTACCAACGATGTATTCGTGGCTGATTGTCAAACAGGTCTTTACTAGGCTCATGTCAAGAATGATCTGGTTTAAATATATTTCGATAGAAGAATGAGACTGTCAGTAATCCGCTGTAAGGATACATTGAACATGTCAATAGTATACGAGCTTTGCACAAGGTGACAAATGTCAAGTAATGGATCGGTCGTTCTCGAATCGAATTGAGTGACACAACACCAAATGCCATGGCACCTTGTGCAACATATATAAAATATATCGGAGCGCAGAGACCTACAGTTTTTGACAACCAACCATGTCGGTACCATACGGCTTCTTTTCCATCATATACATAGTTATTGTATATGAGAGAATTTAAATGGATCAAGTTGTATCTGGTTGTCCTTGCTTGATGAGTGCGTAAGACAAAGAACGTGCGCATGCTTCCGAGCGGCTCCTCAACTTTCTGACATTTGGCAGAAGAGTACAAGAAGTCTTGTCACTCCAGCAATATACGCATGATAGTGTGTCACAAGATTCAGGCATTGCCACAAGGACACCAGTCCCAAAAATGAGGTAATTTTAAATTTCAGCTTGTGGTACCTCGTTTGCAGTAAAGGTAATCCAAGCGCTTGTAGACAGACGGGGATGTAAAGCACGAGATCCGGAAGAAGCAATAATACACCATATAGACCCTCGTTGAGGTCAGCATAGATGGTTTACTCTTACCCTCCAGTTGGCTCGTTTTTTCGGCGGGAGAAGAGACGAATATAAGCTTTAGACATCTCGACCTCGGCTCTATGTATATAATGTCATTGTCAATATCGCAGGGTCTTTGGTTACAGGTATTCACTAGCAAATGACTGTCAGGGCACATATGCCTATACTATTACGATAGGTGACATTCGTCAGCTGAATTTGATCACCTAATAATGCTCTTATCGTCCCCATATAAGGTTGTACTGGTCATGAATCTCAGTCTTGGTGTTGACCGGAAGCCAACATGGATCCCTTGTTCCACATGTAGCGCTTGGGATAAATTTGTGCGGGTCCGAAAATAAACCTGTTTAGAGATGAATGACATTCGTATCGCTGAAGAGCCGTCGTTCTTTTTTGTATAAATCAGCACGGATTCAACTATCCAATGTAGAGATCAAGTCAGGGATACACAAGGTTTAATATGATTAGCTACGCGCTTACAGTCTTCGGCGGCCTTATGAAACAGGCCAAAAAGAAACGCCGGAAGATATCGCATTCACTTATGTACTCACATAAAGTAGGGGACCGCTAGCTCTCACTGCAGGTAGGATAGCGCCTATATACAGAGACAAGTACTTCATCCTTCTTGCATCGTGACTTGTACCCTTGCATAGCGGCAGAGTATGGTCATACTCCAGGCAAGTATCACTCGGCATGGATATCGGATAGCCGATATGGTCAATGGCCATCATATCGTGGTGTATTCCTGTCATGAAAACCTCATGATACTTCTATATCATGACAGGAAGATTTCGGAAGTTGTAGCGTTACGTGCTACTACTATACAGACCGATGAACTGTGGTCAAAACGCAGATGACTGGGCTTACGCGCTTGTTGTATCATGGAGACCCTGGAATGCGGTCATTTCCCTGTGAGAGTATCTCCGCGTTCATAGATATGCCAGGTTACACGACTCCAGGTTTTAGCTTTGTACAACACAAATACTGCTGTTGTAAAGTGCGTCCAAACAAGACGTTGATCTGGCTAAAAGCGAGGGATAAGCAGTCTACATATAACTTGCATTTACCATTGCTTATGGGATCTATGTTCAGCGTCAAGATAAACTTGATAAGCTCCAGATAAAGGGTCTGTTTATTTGTAATGCACCGTGCGAATAAAAAGATACATATCCACATGTGCATTATAATTCTACTTGGACATGGCTATTGTGCGGCAAAGAATCCGGTGCATACTTTTTTATGACATTTTTATTCGGTAAAACTTACTGCCGCCATTATAAGAAGTAAAGAAGGCGACGAGTTTGCGCCAAACTCTGGAGGGTATCGACGCATGAATAATTCATTATTACACTATCTTATACCTACCTCTGTGTAACGGACAATGGTAATTCTGAACTTCACTTCAACTCTATAAGCGTACTGATATGACAGGCAGTTAACATGTATCCATCGAAATAAAAGCTCCCGATACGATAGACTTTTTTTTTATTAAATTTTGCATAACATTACTGCAAATGTAGTATAATGCCTCATTATGCTTTATTTTCATACGTTCTGGTCATATTCTTGTACAATGGAACTTTAAGCGACATCTAAAGAGATATCCGTAAGATATAATTTTGAAAACAATTGCATGCTCTCCGCCGCTCTCAAGTCGTCAAGTACGTATAATTATGAGATTCTTACGTCCCCAAATGAGTCGAGCCAAGAATTGAAAAATCGTCCAGAAAAGTATTTTTGGTAACATGAGATCGAACGTTGATCAAGCATATGTGTATCTTCATTCCGGTACGATTCGGGGTTGCCCATCCTGGGAGCAGCTACTCTGCCTTGTTCTGGCTCTCCCTGTCTTTCTCTTTTTTTTTTACCTTTACTACATGACAGAAAATCGGTTGCTTCGGCAGTGCTGCATTGTAGAAAATTTTACTTTTTTGATCTTTCTTTTGCCGTGATCGATCTGCAAGGCTTGCGCTCTTTCCTTTCTTCCTTTTCGCATGACTACATTGTATAATAGCAACAGAAGTAACAACAACAACAGCAGCAGCAGTAGTAGCAGTTCAGCTAGCAACATCAGTACTAGCAGCAGCTGTACACGCGTGTCCATCGACAAGCTCCAAGTACCCCATTTCATTTTCTATAATAGCGGGCGCAGCAGTTTTACTGTGAATCCAGACGATTTCGAACCAATATCACATATCGATAATTCATGTCCAATAGCCAAGCGAGAACACGATATCGAAGCGCTTTGCCACAAGAAGCAAAGTAACGAATCGTCGACGACGGAGCAGCGAGTGGGCTGGCTTTCTGTTTTCTTGAGCGGTGTCAACCCAATTGGACCTGTTAAATGGCCTGTCGTCTTCACGTGGATCCTGGCTGCGATGATCTTCTTTGTCTTTTCGGGCGAGCTTCTATGGAGCAAAGAAACATCAGGTAAGGGTCATCCTTTAAATCAAGTGTATGGTTTACATAAGTATTACAAAGGTGAATTTCTCGAGCTTGAGCCTTTCAACATCATGATTGGGCCATCCATTCAAGTGAGTGCAGTCGGATAAATAGCCTATCTGTGTTGTCTAAATATCATGCAAGATTTTAATCCAATGTGGCGCCCGATATGCACCATGCATGCGGAATTCCACGGACATGCCGCCGGGACAGCGCTACGTGTGTCTCAACACAACAGAGACCATATCACTCAACCAGAACGGCTCTCTAACACTCTTTAATCCTGCCATGAATTTGGGAGAGGAGTCGACGTGCTCCCTTCAAGACATCTGCGGCATGGGCGGTTTCAAAGACGCGCAAGTGCCAGACCAAGCCTTTCGCTTTATTACACCCCTCTTTGTCCATACCGGCTTGCTACATTTCAGTCTAAATATGGCGATTCTTCTCATCTTGGGACCTAGGATTGAGCGACGCATGAATGCACTGCGTTTCGGCGGTAAGCACGATAAAAAGGTGCATTATAAGTTTGCAACCAACCCCTCGTTTTCTTAGTTCTTTACATTGTCTCCGGTATCTTTGGCAATGTCTTTGGTGCTACCTTTGCGCCGCCTACGGCTCGTAAGCTCTTACTTTGAACGCGATTATACATGTTTACATAATCAACCCTCATTAGCTTCTTTGGGCTGCAGTAGTGCATTATTTGGGCTGATCGCATGTCTCTTTGTTGACCTGGGCCTCCGATGGCATCTCGTGTCGCAGCCTTGGAGACATCTTGTTAAGCTTTTGTCTGTGGCAGGTACAAAAAGCGTCATAATGGCCATATACGTTTCACTCATTGATGCATATTATTAGCGATTGGTTTTATACTTGGTTTACTACCAGGGTATGATCACAGTGATATGCTGCATTGATAACTGAAATCTGTCTCTTATTTTTAGAGTGGACAGTTTTTCCAACATGGGCGGTCTATTAGCAGGTCTCTTACTTGGTGTTTCCCTAGTACCTGCCGCAAGATACAACAAAAAGCTGCATGTGATAGGTCTTTGGGCGCTTCGATGTGGCAGTCTCGTCGTGTTTATCAGTCTTTTCGCCGTTCTCCTTGATACATTTTACAATGCAGATCGGCCAGACGAGGTAAGCAAAGTTTAATGATAGAAATGATGGCTGACATATAATTCTAGTATTGCTCCTATTGCCGATACCTTTCTTGCCTGCCAATAAATGGATTTTGTAATATTTAATCATGAAGTCGTCAGATCAGAGAACGAGGTTGTTGCGAGGCAGGGACCGTCCTGCAGTAGTGATGGGCAAAATAAAAAATGAATGACGCGCCGCAACGCGGAACAAAATTTATTCTCTTTGGACAAACTTCTTTGACAGGCACCCTCAGAATGCTCCCGCGTTCTTTGTTTGCAGCATCCACTTTAGCTCCTTCGGGCCAGAGGCAGTCTGAATCACCCACACGGCCAACCCAACAACGGAACCAGCAGCGATCGCCCGCTTCCACAGCGGCAAGCAGCGCAGTCGAACTAATCAATGCGCAGCTCGAACAAGATCAACTGGATAACACCGATTCTGAAGAAGAATCTACCAACAACACCAGCTGGGAGGGAAACAACCTGAATGCGCTCATGACTCAGGTAAAGGGGACAATCCCATAAATGGAAGACTGGACAAGCCTTGCTTATACTGTGTTCAGCTATGCAGGCAGCAGGAACGACAAAAGAAGTACATTGAAAAGACCCACAAGCTCAGCCTCGCCATGGATGAGACACGTGATAAGATATCAAAGTTGATGGGTCTCTCCATCGAGCCGGTACGAACTACGGCTACCAGGGCCCAAAGACCTGTACCAAACGAGCCCTTGACATCTCCCCCAAGACCCCAAACCGGAAAACGGGTCTACAATGAACCATTAAGCGGGCGTAGCAAAGTCATTCGGCAGGAAACATACGACCCCGTAGAAACCAAGGTATCATACTTGAATAGTAATCACATCAGGAAGATACAAACTAGACTGACTCGCTTGGCAGTCTTTACCGAGATCAGACATTTCGCAAGATCTATCTTCGGTAACTTCACCTTCCGGACAGCCGCAAGTCATCCCACGCGGCGGCGGCAAAACAAGAGTGGCCTACAAAAACACTTGTGATCTCTTTTTGCAGACATCGACTACTGCGCGGAAGAACGTGTTTAGCCGCAAGCCGCGAGGATTGCTGATCAACACGGGAGCAGCCGGGACGTCCTTTGAAGATATTCTGGTGACAACAAGTCTGGCAGGGTAAGCAGATAAAATCCAACAGAGCCAAAATCTCATCCTGTTTTCCTCGACGTAGAGATATGCATATTTGGTAAGTATCTAGAACAGCTGGTCAAGAGTATTTGAGCTAAATTCTATTTTCTTTCATTGAAAGGGATATGCCGAACCGAAGGTAAACCTTTTCTTCTTTTATTAAAAGAAGACTAATTCGGATGCATCGTAGAATTATCAAGGAAATCCCTTCAGATGATCTTTTCGGTAACAGAATCTGGGTTCAGGACTTCACATGGATCTCGCCGTCTTCGATGGTGCTATGTCCCATGGTCAACGATGATGTTAAAGCGCCTATCAGTGTCGTGCATCTCGACTCGGCCGATCATGTAAGAGAAAAAGATTCGAAGATTCCCGTGACTCGCTCTCATCTATTATATAGGAAGATGCGACCTATCACGTTCAAAAATTTAATCAATTCCCCCATGGCAAGACCTACTCCGTCATTGAAGCAGTGACGATGGGTGCGGGCGATACCGGTGACCGCGCCAGTTTTGTTACGGGCGCCAACGACCGACACATTGTAACCTAGTTACCATATGCATCCTTCTGTTGATTTGACTAACGTGACCAACTTTGGATAGTTCCTTTGGGACATGATCCGCGACCCTTCCTCCAACAACTACCGTTTGCTCGACGTGACCGGTCTCAAGATACCCCATACATCGGCGGTTCAAGCCTTCAAATTTGATAAGCGAAACCAGGCTCTGCTCTCGGGTGGCAAAGACAACCGTCTCTTCATTTATGACACGCGGTCGCAGCGCATCGCGGATGAGTTTAAGACACTCTTCGCTGTAAGGTGTACCATCTCAAATGTGGTCAAAGCTGACTTTGCTTCATCTCTAGATCAACCATATTCACCAGAGCTTGACTGACTCGAACCTTTTCATGCTTACGTGAGTGGGAACGCGAATGTTCTTCAAGGATTTGCCCTGAATAGTTTTAAAAAAATCTTAGGTTACAATCTAAAGACGATCAATTCCGACTATTTGACCGTCGCGATCCGTCTGCATCGATCCTGAACTTTGGTTCCTCGAGCCAGGAAAACCTCTCGCGCTATCTGCGTCCCGACTGGCACTCAAACGGTTATATGGTGGTCTGCGGTAGCCAAGATGCGGCTAAGCTCAACTTCTGGTAATCAACAAGCTCAAAGCATGTACGCGTTGTTTGTAACATGTTAACATGTGGCAATAACTACTTAGGGATATCCGATACACCGGAGTACGCCGTGGCCCTTGTTTCAGCATGCAACTTGGATCGCAAATGCCGCAGGATGGTCGTCCATTACTGACTCAGTTCTTGCCAGGCCAGGAGCGTCTCATGTCGCTGACATCGGCTCGCACATTGGAATGGATTGATTATAATATCCAGCACGACGCGACATTGCATAGCTTCTGATGAAATTATATTGATGGTCCCTGATCTTTCTAAGCGCCTATAAAATGACCAAAGATAGAAAAAACTAAAAATCAGTGTTTCGCGGCAATCAAAAGGTCCACATAATTCGTCAGCCTCATCCAGATCGTTGGGTACACTATGTAGCAGAAAATTTTTCGATGATGTCCCCTCTGTATGGAAAGGGTTCTCGTTCAAGAGAGGTTTCCCGTGGAAGGATTCTTCTAGAATGCGAGATAGTGGCAGTTAAGGATCATCCTTACGAAAATAAAACGCTTTCACCTTAGAATATGCTGTGTTTACTTCCATTATTTATTCGGTACATTAAGCTTCGCACACGTGCACAGACGACAACGTAAAGGCCAAGAGATGAAACACGATTTAAAGTGTCACACATGGCTATTGTTCAACTATGCGGGATCATAGTGGAAATTTTTGAACAAAAATTTTTGGCTGTGAGACTGCTTTTAGGACTGCTCAAATGTACCCTCAAGGTTATTGTGTGTAGGACAAAAAGACCTCTTTTCTCGAACGCTCATCTTTCCACTCTTCCTTCTTTGTTTCTCCACTGCTCCACACATGAAGTTGCTAATTTTGCTATCTTTACTTGCAACCTTCGTATACGCGCAAGGTACACGAACAAGATCTTTAAATTAATCCTGTTTCTAATATTCTCGATAGAGGCTACCAGCGACGAGTGCGCAAAGGATGGACTTGACAACTATGATATGCCTATGCGGATAGGCTCGCTTTTTATTATCCTTGTCACGAGTGCTCTCGGTAAGGAAGAGAAAACGACAATGTAGAAAGTAGAAAATTAATAATAGTGATATCTCAGGCATTTTTACACCCATGATCCTGCACCGTATCAAACCGTACTCGCCTGGCAGTATCCGCGATTGGATTCTCACTATTGGCAAATTCTGTAAGCTATCAGTTTTTGGTTACAGCACGAACGAAACTCACCCTGACTTTCTTTAGTTGGAACGGGTGTTATCCTTGCGACGGCATTTGTACACATGTTACCCGATGCAATGGAAAATTTTGATAGCCCATGTTTGACAGACGGATGGAAAACGTACGGTGCATTTGCGGGTGTCTTCTGCATGATCGCCTCATTTGGGCTTCAACTACTCGAGATGGCTGCGATATCTCACCTCGACACGCTTCGCAAACGGAAACAACAAACTTCGTCAAGTGTGTCATCTGCCATGGCCGAGCTGGAGACCAAGACCCTCGAAGAAGGCGGGCACAGTCACGGCCATAGCGCAGGTCTTTTGGAAGACGAAGACGCCTCGTTCCGCAGTGTGGGTACCCTCATGCTCGAACTGGGTATTGTAATGCACTCTATCATTATTGGCATCACCCTTGCCAACACGGGCGAGGACGAGTTTACTACCCTTTTGATTGCTCTCGTATTCCATCAGGTAAAAAATCATCTTTGTCTTATCTTGATTGGCATCTGTCATTATTTTGTTTTTCTCATTCCTCATCCTATTATTTATAGTTCTTTGAGGGTGTCGCTTTGGGTACTCGTATCAGTGCGCTTCCGCATGCGAGCTGGGGCAAGTCACTTGTGCTTGGCCTTCTTTTCATTGTCATGACACCTATTGGCGTTGCTATCGGCATCGGTATTCACTCCTCTTTCAACCCCAATTCATCCTCTGCCGTTCTCGCGACCGCCATTCTCGATTCTCTCTCGGCCGGCCTCCTCCTCTACAATGCTTATATCTCGCTCATGGCCTTGGAAGTCAACCATAATGTCCAGTTTCGCCAGCAGCCGTTCTTCCGCAAAGCCGTCTGCTTTTTGTCCATGTATGTTGGTGCAGGCATTATGGCTTTGATCGGCGAATGGGCGTAAAGACGATATATCAAACAATTGCAATATACCCTCTTACATGCAGCACTCAGCTGATAGCTGCCTTTACCTTTGTAATACTAGCCTCGTATGTCTAAATTATTTTTCCAAAACAAACTTGTTCCTCTGTCAGTCGACTAGCTCATTAATCATCGTGGGTATGTACGTAGTTGCTCGTGATTCTAACAGGTATGCAGAAAAAGATGCGATTGAGCATTGTATGCTGCCGGTATACCAAAGTTGGTTGCCGAGTTGGAGCATGCTGTGCATGATATAAATCGAACACAACAACCCAACCATTTTGAGTATGCAAGGCATTTGGGCCTACGAGTCTTGTTGGAATGTATTTTTGTGCAGTAGATGAAAAAAGAAGAGAATAAAGGGTGGAGCAGATAAAAACATGCATGTGAGATAAAACAAGACGAAAGAAAAGTGTGTTGGAACATGATTATATGGCAATTGTAGGTAAAAACGCGGGGGTGGGCCTCTCTCTTTGTCTTTTTTCACATGAATGCCTCAGGAGCTTCCTCCTCCAGGACGTCTTCCGAGTCCATGACACCACGGAGACGACGCTCCTTTTCGTTCTCCAATTGGCCATAGAGAAGGTAGAGCGCGCGCTCATTCGATTCGGGAGTGCCCTGAATCGTAAACATGCGCTCGCCAGACTCGTCGTGGGGCATCTTGGCAATCGAGATGCGCGAGCCTGAGAGGCGGCGGATCTCCGAGATCTTGGTGCCGCCCTTGCCAATGATACAACCGACCATGTCGCTCGGGATCGAGATGTTTTGCGTGCGCACGTTGGGATTATTGAGGAACTGCTGGGACGTGCGGCGTTCAGAAAAGTCGGCGCCATTGCCGGTGCGCAGGATGGAGGAGTTCCGGCGAGAGGAAGGAGACATGGGCTGTTGCTGCTGCTGCTGCTGCTGTTGCTGGTTCGTCGCCTTGGTAGGGTTGTAGAGGATGGTGCCGTACGCACGCTCCTTGTCCTCGAGCAAGCATTGGCTAATTTCCTTGACGGCCAAGTGGATGGCCTCGACCGAACCGCGGACTTCGACGACACGCTCGGTGCTCTGGGGCAGCAAAGCTTTGGAGGCGGTCATGCGTACGCCCGAGGTATCCTGGATATGCTTGATCTTGGCGCCCTGGCGACCAATGACGGTGCCCATCAGGTTATGGGAGATCAACAGACGCAGCGTGGTCACAGCTTGGTTGTTGAAGCCGGTGGAAGAAGGTGAGATCGGGGGCGTAGTAGGCGAGATAGGGTTCTCAAGCAGCGTTTGGGCGATTAGTCCATAAGCCTATATGATAATTCAGCATATTCGTTCCTTTCTAATGAGAAATGAACCCACCTTGGCGACACCTTCCAGACTGCCTGTTACAGTCAGGACACGGTCGTGAACGCCCTGGACGACCTTGGACACACCGGCCTTGACACCGGTAGAGTCTCTCAGCTCAGCCACATTTTTACCAGCTATCCATAGAGTACGTTGATCAGTACAGATCGAGAATGGAGGGGTGGGCTGCGAATCTCTAATTTGGATATGATTGTACCTTTGCCGATAATGACGCCAGCCTCCTTGGTAGATACAAGTGCACGCAGGGTCAAGTGACCGTCTTCTTCCGCTTCAAGGTTCTCATCGCTGCCAGACTCATGTGGCTGCGGGTCGCTGAAACGTTCAGACGTACTTGTCGAAGAAGAGAATTGAGACATGGCTACAGGGCATGTAAACACTCAGTTAGTCGCTTAATGGTCGCTATTTTTCCCTTTTTTTACATTAAAATGAGAGAATCGGTTGAATCACGGAAAGGCCTGAAGAGGAGGAAGAGGGGACAACGGGTTCAGAATGGAAAGAATAGGGACGAGCTGGAAGGAAATGGGGAAGCGAGTTTTTGCTTTTTCTCGTTTTTTTGCTTTGCTGTGGGTTGCCGAGAGAAAAAAAAAATCATACACGCCGGCTGCCCTTGATTTTTTGCTAGACGCGAAAATTTTGTATTGATTTTTTCTTTTCGTCTCCAAAGCATTCTTTTCAACTTTTTTCATACATAAACTAACTTATGAATGGCTTGATAAACAAGCACGACACTTGACAAGCCATTCACCCGTCGGCCCTTCGATCACCTTGGCTCCCGAGTCCATCTGTTTACGGCACCCGGCACACTGCAGGCATTTCTTGTGCCACCGGCTCGCACGCGGTCCGGGCGCGTCATCCATGATGGCTATACTCTGTCGGCACTTGGGGCAAATCTTGGCTCCTCCCAGTCTTGGTAACGCCCGTGCTCTTAACACGCTGCTGCTGCTAGTGGTCGAGGGTATGGGTGAGGGTGAGAGTGGAGCGGGCTGACTCCGGAAGGGCGTGCTACGGGTGGTGATTGGCGACGGCGGCGTCCTTGAAGAGCACGGTTCACAGTGCGGCTCGTTGTTGATCTCATAAAATGCTTGATCGGCAGGCAACGTGGTTTGACACTGATGGCATCGGAAACACTACATGTGTATGTGTGGTTAGTTATATCCCCGTGGACGTTTCTCCTATTTCTCATATTCTTGTCTGGTATTTACCTGTGAATGGTAATATCGGGTACCATTCTTGAGCATCCTGTCAATGATCGGTTTGTTACACGCATAGCACGGGTAATACTGCCTTCGAGCTTGTGGTTTCTCGGCTGGAGCGGGTCGGCACTGTTAAGCTTCTCGGTGAGTCGGGCCGCTCTGTCGGAAAAGAAATGAACTTACCCTGGGGTGGTATATCATGTCACCGTCGCTGACAAACTCAGACTCAGTGAACGGGCCCTGGCACCCGGAGCATCGCAAGCACGGGTGATGGAACCATCGCTCGCCCATCGGCGTTGACAGCTTGACACGAGACGATTTGTTGGACAGACTCTCATGGCACTGATAGCACGTCTTGGCAGGCGATCCCGGCCGCTGCACTGGTGGTGGTGGGCTAGGCGATTGCCGGCTGCGCCCGGAATAGGACAACACAGGTGATGCGCTCGTGGATGAACAGACGGACAGGACAGGTGAAGAAGGTGTCAGCGGTGGTGGCGTGGTGGAAGGTGATTGCAACGAGCGCTGGTAATAGTTGAACAGCTGTGAATCGGTGCGCTTCAAGGCGGAATTTCGACGAGGGCGAGGCAGGATGGGTGTTGACGTCGTGGGGTTGACAGCGCCTACTATCGGTCGAGGGCTGGGTGGTGCTACTATTGCTGAGGAGGTGGCTGCCTTGGCCTCACCCGACTGGGCCATCAAGCACGGCTCGCAGCAGGGGCGTTCCTTGAGATCTACCATTGGGCTGTCACCGAGGGGAGCCAAGCAACCAAAGCAACGGAAGCATTCTTTGTGCCATATTTTGGACGCATGGTCGACGAACGGATCGCGTTTCTTAAAGACGGGTCTTTCGCATGTTGTACTGTTGTATGTAGTGTGAGACATGCAAGTTGTCAAAAAAAAAAAAAGAAGAATTTCAGTTAAGCCGTCTTACCAGTTGCCTGCGCTAAAAATATGAATGTGACATGGTCTGCAGTAATGGGCTTCTTCCTCGAGATAGGAAGGGGTATCGTGCCGCAGTACTTTGGAGCAGCTGGCGCAAGTGTTCTGGACGGACAAGGGTCGAGGTTTGCCTAAACCTTCATAAACTCGGCTGCATCTCGTGGGTGAAGGGGTCTTTTGGGTAGGTGTATCGAAGCCAAGGATGCTATTGGCGTACCTGGAAGAACAAAAGTAAGTCGCACTTTCTTTTTTCATCGAGTTAATTACATACTGACTCTGCCAGCGATCGGCGACAAGGACGGCTGTATCTCCGTCACCAAGACCTGAGGTGGCAATTGAGGCTACATACATACATGGTTGACGTCAGTATCTAGGCTGCACGAGAGACAAGTACTGTATGTCTGTATAAGAAAAAGGCAGACATACCGACAGGTCGACCACCGCATTTCCGGCATTTTCCTGCAGTCGAAATCTCACCGCAACGATTACAGTATCCCATGGCTTTAAACAAGAGTGCAAAATAAAGAAAAGGAAGAGAAAGGGAAGAGACAGATGCAGGAAGAGCTAGGGGCAGTAAGCCCATTCTCTTTTATGTGTGCGCCATCTTTTTGCTTGTCAACAACAGCCCATAATAGGAAAGTACCACCAATGGTGATCGCGCAGCAGCCGACCGGCAACGAAGTAACTATAAGGCATGCGCGCAGTCGTTGTAATAACAAGTACCATTCTCGGTGATGGACGCGAGGAACAAGGGAAGAGTTGATGTCATATGACGCATGTTTCCCTTTCAAATGCAAAATTTATAGTGATAAAGAATTATGATACAAGTGTGGATTTGGTGAGCATTACACAGAAAAGAGAATACCAGAGTTATACATGAATGCCGTTAAAAGATTTCACCCTCGCCATCGTCATCGTCGATATCGTCGCCTTCGCCGTTGTCAAAGTAGTTCTCTGCATAGTCATTGTCATCCACAAGGTCCTCCTCGTCTTCATCTTCCATGTTGATTTCCACATCTTCCTCGCCTTCGCCTTCTTTGTCCTCTTTCTTTTCATCCTTTTCATCGCCTTCCGCGTCGAACAGAGCGCCAATACGATCGATGTCGTCACCCGCGGCCCGTGCTTTCCCTATCAAAAAATTAAGCTTTCTTTTCTTGCGCTCCCACATGTATTCAAAGAACATACGTTTCTTGGCTTTAGAAGGGTCCAGAATACTCTGCAATTCTTCCGGAAAGAAATCGAGGTCTGTGGATATGTCGTTGAGACCACGCTTTTCTTTCTTCTGCTTGTACTTGTCAGAATAACGCTCAATATCGGGTGCAGGCGGAGGAGGCACAAAGTGGAACGGTGTCGTGCGGATCAGTTTCAAGCAGTCGTCTCGTAATTGCCATTCACGCGCCTCGGTCTCTGTCGGTTTGCGTGGCATGGGTACATCTGCAGGCTACAAACGTTGTCAGTCAGAGAAATCGCCTATAAATGTTGTAACGGCTTACGGGAAACAGGGCGGTCTGGACATTGAACAAGCTACCTGAACCCAGATCCTTGAGCAAGTCAAAAGACACAAGTTGCATTGCACCGCTTTGAGGACCACCGCCACCACGTCCGCCGCGGAATCCACCTCTTGACATGGTTTGTGTAAGGAATAAAGTCCTGCTTTTTTGCGGAGCGTCGCTCAATTTCAGCATAATTCACGCGGCCCCTTGTGGCTTTTCTACGTCTGTAAATCTAACACAGTAAACCACGTCGAGCGAAACTGAATGTTTATCAACGCTAGTTAAATCATATACCGTAACTGATGTGTTATTATTGGTGTTATACTCTATTTATGAGCTACAATCGAATTAATAGTAGATCATCACTCAACGAATCATAGCCAAGAGTTATCATATACGTTCAGGCTGTCATAGGGCAGCTTCTAGTAGCTATGTGTCTCACCTAAAAAATAATCAAAAATAACAGCCCAATTGGACTCCAAGCAGTTCATTGGTATAAGTGCATATAAAACATGTTGTCCTGTGCTGTATCGTCACGTACTTCCCAACAAAATTGCAAATATGCAGGCGTGTTATAGGCTCCCTCTGTGTAATCCATCTATTATGTAATTCGCAAGGGAGAAGTGCTCTGTATGTGTGTACATAGTCGTCCCCCTTCACCATACCTGACCGTTATCTGTAGTATATATACCTACGCGAATGTCACGCAATGCATACATCTTCCTTGTATGTGTTTGCGGTAGTCGTTTAACAAAGCTTTGGTTTATGAAACGCTTCTTCTCTGCTCATATGTAGATATATGCGCGCGTCAAGGATGCAAAGAGCCAGAAATTGGAATACAAGACATTTGCTTACCATTATTATACGCATAATGTACAATTACTACTGCTATGCAATAGCTGTTCTGGGAGGTAGTATGTGAGAGCAAGTGTGAGCGAATGAGCAGACCTTTAGAGGCGACTGCGCATAGTGACAGAAAATATAAACCAGTCTCTTCCTTGAAAATCATTCTGCTACGTTTTCTCCTTTAATGTTATAAAGGCAAAATTTTATCTATTCCTACGCCTAGTAGGCGCATTCATATCAGAACAGTACGCGGTGACAATAGACGATATAAAAATGTACACATATATAATAGAGACCATGGTATGGCCTTCTTTTCTTCGGAGCAACTTCGTTTAGCAACTTATATTGCTTAAATTCATCCATCCAGCTCACTGTTTTCCCCATTTTTATACACGTCCTGCATAATTTATGTATAGTACACTTCCAGTTGAATAAATATAGGAGTAGGTGTTGGTAACTAGAGTAAGATTGCTGAGAACTGATGTTAGCCCAGCACTTGATATACTCGCCCAACAAGACATGGCACGTATTCTATACATGCTGCCTCTTGCATTGTTTATGATATTTTATAATGCAAACTAGACCTCAATCTCTAGATTCAATGTGAATCGGCCTCCTATTTAATTGATATATGGTGAAGCATATACTTGTCAGGTACGAGTTAAGTGTTGTATTTTTTATTTTGGTACGCACCAGTAATTATGACTTGATAACAAGAGATAGAATAAAAAAAGCATCTCCCGGGGCAGTCATGGTGTCTTGATATTGACAGCTTAGACGAACGGATAGTGAAGAATGGAATATGTACAGCATAATGAAGTGGGAAGATAGATGCGCTAGATACAGCAGAAGGTAGCACAGAGCGGCTGCATGATTTACCCATTCTTTTATTCTTGCTCCGTCCTTGTCCACGTTCGCACACAGGGCAGGTAGGTAGTATATTCTATTCTACTCTACAGCCCCTTCCTGCTTATTACATTTGTTTCTCTTTTCTTCTAGTTCCTGTCGCGTTCAGCTCTTTTCTCCCTTCTCCATCTCGTTCATCTCGCTTTTAAAAAAGTTATATACTTGGCATGGCGTCGGTGGCGGGCAATCTACCTCATGAGCTGCTCATTCTGATAAACGAGAGCCTGTCTGCCGAGGATCGGTATGCGAGCCTGTTCGTGTGTCGGCAGTGGTATATCGTGTTTGTGCAGCTCTGTTACAAGTCGGTGACCATCATGAGTCTCTCACGGTGCAACAAGTTTTATCGTACACTGCAGCAATCGGCAAAGCAACAGCAGTTTCCATTGCAGCCATTAGCACTGGGTTTAATTGTACGAGGGCTGACCATCAAGCAGCACAGCCCACCGCCCAAGATTATGCAACAGCTGCCGAGACTGTGCCCGAACCTCGAGTCGCTCGAGTTTATCAAGACGGAGGATCGTCTCGTGAGCTATGACAAGGACTCGAATGAACGATACACGGCTTCACTCACCCCCAACCGCGGTGTCATGTCGCAGCTCCTCTTCACTTACTACCGCCACTTGCCCCTGACCCACCTCTCGCTAGAATGCTATTCAGGTGTGCGCAACCTCGTCTTCCTCGCCGTGATGCCGCAGCTCGAAAGCCTCACACTCAAGCTCAAAGGTGAGTGGCGCATGGACGATATGGACATGGTCCACTCGCTCTGCCCGCGTCTGCAGTCCCTTCAGATCACAGCCACCCTCTTTGAGTTCTCCATGCATGACGGGATCAATTTCGACTTTGAGACCGAGCCAGCTCTGCATCTGACCAAAATCCGCCTCAACATTGACCGCGGCCTGTCCGCCTCTGGTTACCTGCCGTGGATTGTCTATTTCGCCCGAAAGTACCCTCATCTCCAGGAACTCTATCTCGGCGGACGCTTTGACCCAGAGATCGCCTACGACTTGTTTCCCGAAGAAGATGGCCGCCGCGACAATGACATTTTGCCCCTCACCTTGTTCCCCGAGGTCGCTCAATTCCGCCAGGAACGCGACGAGACACGGACGCGCGCGTACGCTATCTTTTTCAAATCCTGCCGCGAGCTGCGCTCGCTCCATCTGACCAACATGCGGCTCTATCGCGGCTTCTTCGATCAGATGGTCCACAATGGCGGTGTTCTGCCCTTGCAGCACCTCGCCATCCACGACGAAATGCTCTTTCCGCGCACTCCCATCCGCAATGCCGTCCTCCTCTTTAGCCAGACCTTGACCTCTCTCTCACTCTATGCAGAGAACAACGGGGACGGGGACTGGCGCTTTACTGCCCAACTCGATGTCCCCAACCTGCTCGGCCATCTTCCACAGCTCCGTCACCTGTCGCTGGGCGATATGCACGACATCTCGCTTAGCACCATGCTCGATAAGGCGCCCCAGCTCGAGACGCTCATGGTGGTCCACGTTCGTCTCAATCTTCAGCGCTGGCACGAGCATGACTCTGATTCGGAGGGCATGGACAGTGATGAAGACAGGGTAGAGACGGATCGGCAGAGGCGTGATAATGGAGAAGTCGTGATGACGGGCGGGCTGCGTCTACGGCCAAATCTCAAGGAGCTCACGATCCAGCGTACGCCACTCACACAAAACATCCTTGACCACATCTCTCGGCGGTGCACGGGCTTGACCCATATCACGCTGGAACATTGTGGCGTTCACGGCTCAAGGAGCGGCTCGCTGATCCTGGACATGCCCTACCACCAGCTCCAGATGCTCCATCTCGATAACCTCGTGTTCAAGGATGACGAAGGATTTCTACGGTACTACACCGGGGAAGATTTCCATGTCAAGACCTTTGCGGTACAAACAGAAGATACCGGATGTGAGTGTTTCAGGTCCATAAACATCCCGCTCAAACAAGTGTTGCTCTAGTGACACCCGGATGCTATCTTTGGTACGAAACCGCAGCAAAGACGCCACGCGGCCTCGCACCGCCTCCAGCTGCTCTGCCGGGGGGTCGTGCTCATGGCGAGGTCCCGCAAGGCGTTCGTCCTCTGCAGCGTGTGGGTACGGTCGCGCTCAAGCAGCAGCTCTCCAAGCTTGGCAAGAAGAAAGTGAGGCTGGAACGCGTACAGGTAGAGAACCCATATTCTATTGGGAAAAAAAAAGAAACTTTAGGTAGGGAAAAAAAGGGTGCTGACTCTTCTCGTCTCGCAGTTTGCCGGCTACGTGATTGTGCGAGTGAAAAGCATCCGCCGCTTCTATGCAAATCAGAAGCGTCTCTTGAATGATTCGGTGCTCTAACCCAGCCAGCCCGCTGTGTAAATATCTTATCCTCTTACTTTATTCCACTCAAGTCGATATCAAGCCAAATGAACATAAGCACTTTCTTCTTCCTCCCTGTCTTGCGTCATGTTGTTGCTCTTGTCGTTATGTGGTGATTTTTATACAAAAAAGCGTGAAGTGAGGTTTATTATATGTAAGGAACAATTTTAAGAAAGAAAAAGTGTGCATTAGCCAGTGAAGGAGATATTGGTCCGCGGTCGACCGATCCGTGCCTTGCGTTTCGCAGCAGCACTACTACTACTTGACCCTCCGTTCTCGACATCCTCCGGCAAAATGTCACCGCCTGCGCTCATGAGTTTATCCATGTCGACTGTTTCTTGATTGTTCTTCTTGCTGCGCTTGGCCGGTCTGGATTTCTTCTTTTCCTCCTCGTCCGCCTTGCGCTTCAGCTGTTGCTGCAGCTTGTTGTCCATTTCCTCGTCGTCCAGCAACAGAGACACGATCTCGCGCGGCTTGAAGTCGACCTGCTTGAACTCGCCGCCCGAAATTACGACCTTTTGGATCTCGTCCTTTTGCTTCGCACGCTGCAATATCCGTTCCTCGATCGTGCCCTTGGTGATCAAGCGGTAGACCGTCACCTGCTTGGTCTGGCCCAGACGATGGGCGCGGTCCATGGCCTGCTGATCCACCGTCGGGTTCCAGTCGCTGTCGTAAAAGATGACAGTGTCGGCCGCCGTCAGGTTGATACCCAGACCACCTGCACGTGTACTGAGCAAGAAAATGAAGATTTCCGGGCGCGTCTGCCAGTCGGATACCATGTCGCGACGGTCCGAGATCTTGGACGAGCCGTCGAGGCGGAGGTACTTGTACTGCTTGTACGCAATGTACTCTTCCATCAAATCAATCATGCGCGTCATTTGGAAATAGATCAGGCAGCGGTGGCCCTCTGTCTTGAGCTTCTCGAGTAGTCTGTCCAGCGTCGCCAATTTGCCCGAATCCAGGATAAGATCACGCATCGCTAGAAAAAAATTTGACGTCTGTGTGTGAGCAATTCGCCCGTTTACTACACTTTTTCATCTCAGCTTACCAGGCACTCGGAGGTGAGAGTAGCCCTGACCGGATCGTGGGATGGGCATGAGACCCCGACCGTCCGCCTTTCGAACAACCTGCTTCAGGTCACTCGCTTCCTTGGGATCCGTCGCGCACTGGGGCCGACCAAAGAGACACGCGCGCACGTCAGCATCAAACAGCTGCTCGGTGTGGTCTGACTCGAAGGAGCGGTCGGCGCAGAATGCATCGACCGGGACGGCCTCGGCAGCCGGAATGTAAATCTTGTCGACCCGCGCGTCGAGATGGATGGCGCGCTCGCCAACCGTCATCAGCTCCTCGAGGGCGCTGCCAGGCGTCGGCACCGGCGTGGATTCTTTGATGAGCATACTGGCATAGGTATGGACGGGCGCGCCTATATACGCGTTGTCTTCAAAGAAGCGCCGGCGCGCACGCTGGTCGCGCTGGGCTAGGTGCGTCACCCATCGCGCGACGAGCGGTCGCTTGGCTAATGCACTGGCTTCTTGCGGGCTTGTGTCGGTGAATCGCAGGAAGGAAAAGGCCGAGTCTGATGTGTGTGTAAGATAACAATGCCTTTGCGTCTAAACCATTTTCGTTCGACTTACTGTGCTCCTCATACATGGATTCCTTGATGTAATCCGTACTCCAGATGTTCATGAGGTTATCCAGATAGTGCGTCGTGAAGCCGGCATTCGAATGGGGACCAGGGACGTTGAGAATGCCGCCGTTTCGGTAGAGATGCTTGGGGATGTGGTACTTTATATGGCTGCGGGAGGAATAGGGGCAGTAGAGCGAGGTCTCCTTGCTGATTGAGCCGGTCTCGCTCGACTTGCAAAAGGAAAGTGGGGATTCGACGTCGGCACGCTCAAACAACTCGGGATGATTACAGACCTATGAATGTGTCAACACAAGCACCTCGTCGTCTGCCTTTCCTGGTTTTACCTTTCGGAACTGCATGACAAGGTTCATCAAACTATCCATGCTTTCGGTATCGCCGAGAGAAGTTGCCTTCTCCAAGAGTTCTGAAACAGAGATCTTTTCTTTCAGACCGCGGTATAAAGCACGCTGACGTGCGGTCAGATCGCAAAAGACTTCGACCTCAATCTAGAAAGACCAGTCAACAAAGGCTGTGCAAAGCTACTTTGTTATATAATTCCTACCTTTTCACCCAATTCGTGCTGTACGTTCCGCTTGATACGCCGTAACATGAACGGCTTGAGAATCATGTGCAATCGCCGGAGCTGGTGTTCGTTCAGCGTACCCTTATTTTCGGCATGACTTTCAATGTCCTTGGAGAACCATTCGCTAAACTCCTCGTGCGAGTCAAACAACGTCGGCATGATGAAATGGAGCAACGCCCACAGTTCTAGGGCTTGGTAAGCATTTTCACGTTAGAAATGGGATGCCTGATTTACCTTGCATGCTGTTCTGGATGGGTGTACCCGTGAGCAAGAGACGGTTACGACAATGGAAGCCCAGCAACTGCTTCCAGCGTGCGCTCGATGAACTCTTGATGGCCTGGGCTTCATCGAGGACCATGTACTGCCATTTGACGCGCTGGAAATAGCTCACATCGGTCAAGACGAGCTGGTAACTCGTGATCACAACGTGGAAGGGTGCGTCGCGGCCATAGAGCTGCTTGCGATTCCAGAACTGGCGAAGCACCTTTCTGTCCTTGGGATTACCCCAGTACGGCAGGGCCTATGTAAAAAAAGAAGGACGTGTCATGACATCGGCAAATAAACCAGACCCAAGAACTTACTCTGAAGGAGGGCACAAACTTGGAGATTTCCTGCTGCCAGTTATGCAGGGTAGAGGAGGGCGCAATGACAAGGAAAGGGCCCCAGATATTGTGGACTTCGGCGAGGTAGGCCATGAGCGAGATGGACTGGACCGTCTTGCCGAGACCCATCTCGTCGGCGAGGATACCGTTGATGCCTTGTTCGTACAAGTTGGCGAGCCAATTGAGACCCTTGAGCTGGTAAGTCTTGAGCTGGCACATGAGCATTGTAGGCTGCTTGATTTCTTCCGTGCCCATGCTGGACGGATCCTGAAAGTTCATCGTATCCACTAGTAGAGAAAAGAAAAAAAAAAACTATGAGCGCCGGGGCCAAGATACCACCGACTGGACTTACGTTGGGCGGCGTTCATGGAAATTTCAGACGACTCGGCGGCAGCGCGACGTTCGCGCGCACCCTCGTCAAAGACACGCGTCCGCTCGCGCTGTTTGGCCAAGGCATTCTGCGCACCGCGGCGCGCCTGCTCACGCAGTTTCTCGTCATCATCTAACCAGAGTCAGGAACCAGAGTCAGTACCGTGATACCCACAGGGCCCGCATTTTTCCTTACCTTCATCGAAATCAATTTCACCCAGATGCTCTTCATCGCCGCCTTCCTCGAGATCGATATCCGCGTCTTCCGACGGCTCTTGCCCAGCAGGCGAGGGCTCGGGCATGGCCGCCTCGTCGTCGTCGCCTTCGCCTTGCTTGATCTTGCGCCCAATGAAATGACTGTAGAGCTCAGTCTGGGTAATGAGGAAGTTGAGCTTGCGCGCCTGGCGCTGGCTCTCGCGACGCTCCTCCTCCAAGCGCAACCGTTCCAAGGCTTCCTTTTCAGCCTTCTTGCGCAGCTCGCGCTCCTCCTTCTCGTTCTTTTTCCAAAACACGAGCATCTCCTTGCTCGCTTTCTTCGCCTTGAGCTGCACATCACGGGTCAGGCGGCCGCCGTTGGTGGCTGCGCGCTTGACCTCCTTTTGACAGTACTGCGCCACCTTTTTACAGTTGCCTGCGCGTGTCGCTTGTACGCGCGAGATGATGCGGGCCATCTAGATT
>VAFG01000370.1:252251-263917 GCA_013461545.1 Syncephalastrum contaminatum | reverse complement strand
AAAAAAAAAAAAAAAAAGCGTGCAGACACTTACTCTTGGGACATCTTTGCGGGCAATGTTGAGCCAGATCTGGCGACGCTCTTCCTCGATCTTGCGTGGAGCCTTGGATGTTTTCAGCGAGAGCTGCAGATCGGCGTCGTCCTCATCTTCGACGTAGCCCTGGTTGCGCTGGCGCTGCTTGGCCCGCTTCTGTTTCCGCTTGGAGCGTTCCTTTTCTTCTTTGGCGGCTTGCAGGAGCATGCTCGTCGTGGCCGAGTAGGGTTCCTGGTCGGCCTGGGTAAACTCGGTGCCATAGCGCTTTTCGTAGATGCGTTGGAGCTGGTCGTTCATCAGTGTGTGGCGATGCTGGAGGGGGAAGTGAGTGCGAGTTGGATTTAAAAGAGCGCGTTGACTTACCATGCGCTTTTCTTCATAGTCATCAATGACCTGCTGGCGTCTGCGGTAGACGTGGATCATGTACTGTACCATCTGGTCGCGATGGGTGGTAAAGATATCCTCATCGTCGCTCGACAGCTCCAGATCGTCAAGGGTATGTCGGACCAAAGGCTTCCGCTGGCTGTCCTCGTTTCCTTCAACAGACGAGTCATCGCTCAAGTCGTACCCGTTTTGCTCAGGCAGGCTGGGGTAGTAGTCACTAGATGCTTCGTACGGCGTCTTTTGCGGAGCGGCCGAAAGTCCATTCAATTCAGTCACGGGAGGCAGCTATAAACAGTAGAGGTCAGCACGCACATAAACAGACACATGTACAAAGCTACATACAAAAGTTTGAGGGGCAGCGGGAGCGGGAGCGGGTGTAGCGTCCTGAGGCTGCGGGGCAGAGTCATAGCGGGAGGGTGGCTCCGTGTCCGATTCGGAGTCGGCCATTTGGTAGACGTCTTCTGTCTGATCATCGTTATTCAACAAGCTATGAATCCCATTCCGGAAAGGCTGTGACGGGGGCGGTGCTGGTGCTGGTTCGTTCACAGGAGCAGGTGCGATGGGTGCAGGGTGAGACTGAGGTTGTGGAGGGGGATGATCGATGGTCTCGGCGTAACGCAGACGTGAGGACGGAGGAGGTGCATTCTGTGAAGGCGTATCCGAAGACAAGAGCTGTGAGATGGACATGATGGGTGAAGCAGTCGACTGAGCACGGTCCGCATGGAAGGTACTGCTTTGTTGTTGTGGTTGCTGGGATGATGGCTGCTGAGGTGCAATAGGAACAGGCTCGGCTTTAATATGGACAGGCTCTGGTTTGGGACGAATGACCTACGTACAATACTTGAGTACCACACACTCTCTCTCCCAGGATAATGATAACTTACGGTTTGAGTCGAGGGTTCAGCCACCTGAGAAGAGCGGATAGGATCAAAAGCGGAGGTGGCAGGCTGCCTTGCGTAAGGTGCAGGAGAAATATCCACCGGAAGCGAGGGTAGGTTGTGTGCACGTGGATAGTCTCTCGCTTGGTATTGCTATCCGAAATAATAAGAATAATAAGAATAAGAAGAATAAAAAGGTGATATGTAGAGGATGAGTGGGGCTGAAGGAGTTGGGTCCGAACAAGAGGAAATGACTTACGGATAAGGGCTGCTGATCGTTGTAAGAGTTCCGGTCAGAGTAGTCCCAGATTGGAGCAGAAGAGGTGGGAGACGCGAAGGGAAGAGAAGACGAGGCAGACGCCGTGGTGGTGGAAGGTGGCCTGCTGTAGTCCGACTTGTATTCTGGATAGTGGGAGTGGTGGCTATGCTGGTGCTGGTGCTGGTGCTGATGCTGGTGCTGGTGCTGGTGCTGGTGCTGGTGCATGGCCGAAGGAGGCGGGAGAGACGGTCCGGCGTAGTGAGATCCACTTGCGGTCGTCAGAGATGGTCCATCGCGTTCTTCCATTTTGACGGGAGCGGGAGTAGTTGTAGTGGTGGGCGTTGCGGTGGTGGTGGGCGCAGGGCCAGAGACAGGCCTCAAGCCAAAGGACGAGGCAGGCGGCAGACGATGGTCATGGTGGGAGGGAGAAGTAGGCGGAGGTAGATCAGATGGTTCCTGTTGCGGCTGGGGTGAACGATCAAAGGACATTGGTCTTTTGACACGAGAGGGGAAAACAGGCGCAAAAAAAAGAGAAGATAAAGTAGAGGCAGATAGAGAGAGAGAGAGGGAAAAAAGTATATATATAAGTGGGAGGTGGTTGGCAAAGGCGTGTGGAGGTGACGGAAGGGTAAGTTTTTGTTTTGGGCTCAGTCTCAGTCGGTCCGTTCCAGTTCAAGTCCAACCTTTTCTTGCTCCCCACTCCTACATCTCACTCGTCCTCGCTCTCTCTCTCTCTCTCTGCCTCGCCAGCCCGCGCGCGCCAACTTTCTCTGCGCCTGCCAGAAGTCTGCGCTCAACCAATTCTGGCCCATCTCATTGGCTGGTCCCAGCTCCTCCCTGCACCACTTTGCAACAAAACGAGTCCATTGTGTCTCTTATATACACCCGCACTACATGTATTAAATGTACAGACTGGAACCTACTTATCTACGTCTTGCGCTTATTATTAGGCAGCGAAAAGCCCTTAAAGGAGGACTACGAGTTGGGTATACGCACTGCTGCTGGCTGTGGCTTCTCGCACATATCACTCCCTCTTGTGTTCTCTATAATTCTGTACGCGTCGTGATCGCCGCTGTCGGATACGCTCGTATTTGTATACGAGATTGGCCGTATCCTTTCAAAATATGAGTAAAACCGCACACAATGAAAGCTGGCTATGGGGGGAGGGGAAGGGGAGTTTACCTTTGCGAGTACGACGAGGCATCCTCCGAGAAGATTCCGGTGGAACGTTTCGGGGAACAGGTGCCGAATCCATTTCAAATGGGCGAGACAACTGTTTGTGGGACTGTATCAGTTGCCATGCCGACCCTCCATCCAGCCACTGACATACCTTCCAATCAGACTGCTGATCAACGGCCATATGAGGGCGCCAATTACGGACACACCGCCGCGGTTCCTCCCTTCGTCACCGATACCGTTCATCAGATTAAACTCTTGCAGGCTGCGCATCAAGTGGCTCTGCTGATCAACGCTGTTGGGCCTGCCATCCTCTGCCGTCGACGGCTGCTGCTGCTGCTGCTGGAGGTTGACATTCCGGCGAAGATTTCGCATGATAATCTTGCGCGAGAGGTGATACTGTGCGAGCGTAAACAGGTTGTTGTAGACCAATCTATCATGAAAACATGTTAAATGGGTGAGGATGGGCCAGAGATACCTTACCTGACCCAGGGAAAGAGACCGAGGGTGGCAGCCGGGGTGGGTGGCCACGAGATCCTGAGTTGGTGGGGTGGGTTCCCGGTGGCACGAAGAAAGAGGACAGCAGCAAAAGGCAGGAAACCATCGGCCCACCGGAAGCGCGACGAGATCAGCACGACCGGTATCATTGGCAGACTCAACCATGTGCGCCACGACCAGGATGACGGGCTGCCCATGAGCTTCTCACCCTCTTCAGGACCCATCAGCGTCATGACGGTGTACGCTCCATAGGTCGTGGCGGTGATGAGGATGGAGCAGCTCAGGCCGAGCAAGGTCAGGTAAGGCGCAGCGGTGTGGACGAGGGTATCGACCAAGCTCAAGACAGACAGGGTCAGGCTGCCCGAGCCCGAAATGACATAGGGCGCTGAGCACTGAGGACAAAACACCTTTTTGCCCGGTGCGTCTTTCTGGTTCTCGTTAATCCATTCGAGCAGGCACTGCTCGTGCGAAACGAGTGTACACCGGCACGGACGCACCCACACAGCTCCCGAGTCCTCGTCTTCCTCCCCGAAACATATCCAGCACCGCTGAGACTCTGTGCTTTTGGGCTTGCTTTGCCTTGGCTTTGCGCCGTCCTCGAGCGCTGTGTCGTTTGTCCCGCCGTTGTAACAGGAGGACTCGGGTGAATGGTTGGGGATTGTGTCAAGTTGAGAAGAGTCCGCCTGCGATTGGAGTTGCACGTCGAGCAATGAATCAGACGACTGTGACATGGTGTTGCTTTGGTATCTATGCTATGAGTATATAATATAAATGTATGTGGGAGAGAGATGTGCAAGCGTAAAGCAAAAGAGAAAGATGTAGCAGGACTGCATAGGCCGCATTCTACGGAGTTTGTTTGTTTCTGTGGGGCAGGACAAACCACCTGAAGATTAAACATTACCTTTTGACATATCACTTTTCTTTTATTTACCCTTAGCAATGGATACATTAGAGATATAATAGAGTACGATCTTTATGCTGTTCAAGGCTTAACTTATATACTCTCTACAAGGAGTCTTGGCTTTGTAATTCTCCCTGCTTCTGCTGCAAATGATACATATTAGACTTAGTCATCAGATATACAGACATCATTCATACCCATGGCATCCTACAGCATCCCACCGCTTTAATTGTTCAAAAAGGCATTATTGTTTACCTTGTTTAAAAAGTACATGTAAACACAAGAGAGTATAGGATGCATCTATTCAATTACAGTAGCTTCATCGCGGGGCGGGGCCAGAAGTGGTCGTCACACTTTTTCATCCCCGACATCGACGCATTCAAGAGAGGCAATGATGAGAATAAGAAACTGTGCGCGCGTGCTTTCATTCAAAGAGAAGAAGAAAAAAAAAGTCGAGAGAGGAGTGGTTTGTTGACTATTTTCGATAGATCGTGTCATGTCAATGCTGAATGATCCTCTTTAGCTGTTATCTTTTTTTATTTTATATATAATATCCATCCCTCCTCGGCGTATACAACTGATTCCATCTACATCTCGAACGCAAGAGAGCGCGCCCAAGCCAGCACCCGATCGAATCAATAACAGCTTTCTATTCTTTTCGTCTAACAATCCCGTACGCGCACCGTTCGATTCGAGTCTTTCTCACGTCCTCTTTTCTACACACACACCATGTTCTTTTTAGTACGTCTTTCGAGAAGTCAATCCGACGACGATGCGTTTAATCTGACATGTGCAACCTGACCATTGTATATTTGGCATTACAGAAAGATCTCGTACATACCATTACGCTCCATCCCTCCTTCTTTGGGCCCAACATGCATACACAAATCAAAGAAAAGCTGTACCAGGATGTGGAAGGCACTTGTTCCGGTCGCTATGGATACATCATCACCGTACTGTCCCTCTCCAACATTAGTAAAGGCAAAGTCCTTCCTGGATCCGGTCTGGCAGAATTCAAGGTGAACTACCAAGCCATTGTATTTAAACCATACAAGGGCGAGGTGCTTGACGCTATAGTTACTACGGTGAATAAGGTAAACCAAATCATACACCATTGGAATCATCTTGATCTCACCACTTTTTCTTTACTAGATGGGCTTCTTTGCCGATGTGGGACCTCTACAAGTCTTTGTATCCAGCCATGTAAGTTCGTTAGGGTAAGGAGGATAATTAAGGTTTACATCTATCTGTTGTCTGTGTGTCTGTCGTAGTTGATACCAAATGACATGCATTACGATCCGAATGGTAACCCGCCATGCTATTCATCCGATGACCAGGTAACGCCTTCACGTTGGCGGTTGGGGTATTTCTCACTCTAGGTTCGTAGGTGATCCATAAAGATATGCAGGTCCGGATAAAGCTGGTGGGAACGCGTATCGACGCGACCGAAATTGTAAGTACCTTGTTTTACCGTTCACGTGGATTTATATAACACTGGGGTTAACATGTCATACAAGTTCGCCATTGGGACTATCAAGGAAGATTACCTCGGTGTTATTTCGATTTAATCTTACCCTGGAGGTCCACTTGTAAATTACACACACGCACACGCAGACACAAACTCACTCAACGCACGCACTACAAACACATGCTTACACCATCACATACACACAAAAAAAGCTCTCCTCTCTCACACACATACATTATCGCCTCTATCTCTCTCTTTCTCTCTTTTTCACTTTGTCTCTTTCCAAAAACTTATTACTGGATGATTGTCAAAAAAAGGGTGTTATTGTGACAAACAAACTAAAGTGCTCGCTTATGAAAGAAAGAAAATGAGTCTACTTTTGGAACATTTACAGGCTGTGGGCGCTGATGAAGAACCACTTGTCAATGGAGGGGTCGATGGGGGCAGGAGCCTCAACGCTCTTCTATAAGAAAAAAAAGTAACACGTCAGTGCTGGTTATATCTAAGCTGAGGAAGACTTACTGCGGGGACGTTAGCAATGGAAGCATCATCCTCGGCGACCTTGTAGGGGGAGTCCTCAACAGAGACGTTGGAGCTATTGTAACAAAATGAGTATGCGCACAGCTCGAGGGTTTTCAATAAACATACACAGCAATGTCCTTCTTCTCAGAGGAACCGTTGATCAGGCCCTTCCAGGCCTCGTGGGTCTCAAGAACGATATCGGTGGCGTATTTCTATAGGTATGATCATGATGAGGATCCATCATGTGCTTACTCTTTTTTTTGTATATACTTTACCTTGTTCTTGGCCTCACCGCTGAAGGCAAAGACGTTCTCGGGCTTGCCATCAGGGATTTTGTAGATGCGGAACCACTCATTGGTGGCGCGGATAAGACCAGGCAGCTGCTTCTCAACGTCCTCAATGTCTACGTCAAAGGAATGGGTATATGAGTTCACAATCACCTAAACATAGTTTCAATATTACCGTTGAGGCGGGGAGCCATGGGGTCGTTGACATCGATGGCGATGACCTTCCAGTCAGTCTCGCCCTCATCAAGGAGGGCCATGACACCGAGGACCTTGACCTGCTTGATCTGGCCAACGGTGGCGACCTGCTCACCGATCTCAATCACATCAATGGGATCGTTATCACCGCGAGCCTTGGTCTCGGGGTGGAGAGCGTTAGGGTCCTCCCAGGTCTAATCATAAATTATAAAAGCTTAATTACGGTGCTTAGTATGTAATATAATAAATACCTGGGGGAGGGCACCATAGTTCCAGATGTAACCCTTGTGGGGGAAGCAGTTGCGGACGAATCGGAGCTTGCCCTTCTTGGTGTCCTGCTTGATGGGGTTGAAATCATCCTCCTTGCTGATCTACAGAGATGATGACCACAAATAAACAGAATAGTGTGAGATGACAGGTGGGTAGGACACTCGAGACTGTATGCGTACCTCAAGCTTGGCGTTGGTCCAGCGGGGAATCTCAACGACCATGTTGAAAACGGTCTTCTCCTCGTTGGCGAAGAGGGGAATGTCGTGGAAAGGCGAGACCGGCTTGCCTTCCTTCTCTGCAGATGAGATGACATAAGGTCAGACGAAGGTTTTGGTGTGTATTATACTATTATAGAGTAACATACCGAAGTAGACACGGTAGTCGAGGGTGTTGGGGGCGCCAACCTGGCGAGCTTTGTATTCGGCCATTGCAGAAGAATAAAAAGTTTAGAGGAAAGAAAAAGAAAAAACACGCGCGTGTAGACTGGGCAAGGGGTGATTATCCTCGCTCAATGGCTTGGATCTTTCCATATTATCTTCCCGCCCACTTCATTGCGCCATTCACAGCCAATCATTCCCGAAAAAAACGTTCATCCGTGATGTCGAATTGATAGATCTTCTATCACCCGAGCTAATCACTATGATGCATGTCGAGTATATTGTGGTAGGCATCGTATTCAGTTATCATTTTATTTTTATTATACAGTAAATGTATTTGCATATGGGTCGTCGGCTACAGGTACACGCTATGGAAGCAAGCATGCACCCTCAAACAAAGACGATCCTGGAGGTTTGTATTGCAAGCGCCATGAGGGCAATGTACACAAAAGCTATGTAGAGCTAGTGCGCACTAAAGCGAATGAACTTGCTTTCATACAAAAAAAATATATATACACTGGTAACTGCAAACAAGATAAAAGGCTTCAATGCTTTTTATTTGATTTGCAAGAAAAACAAAAGTGAAAGAGATGTCAAACTCAAAAAGCAAGGAGAAAAAATTTTTTTGTTGAGGGCTGGCGGAGAATGATAGGTTTTTTTTTTGGAAACTTTGGGCGTTTCCCGTCCAGATGTTCAATAAACACAGGGAGACGCGCCTTTATAACTGCTGTCACTGAAGCTATTGGTTTGATGCCCACTCAAAGCGATAGCTATTGCATCAATAGAAGACACATGATTTGATACCTAAAATATGAAGAATTCGAGGTTTATGAGTGAGGAACCAACCATTAGGATTCAGCTGGGGATGAGAACGTCCAAATTAAAACGGATACCACGACTTGATGTCATTTGAGCGAGTCCTCCCTATGAGCACTGCTGTTCGCTAACAAGGTTTATTTAGAAGATATCTGCTGTCGCTTATATATGCATTATATATACAAAGGAGGAAGAAAAAAGATGAATACATGTAAAAACGCCTGTCTTCAAACCTTTGTATGTGGAGCGTTTACTGCCACATAGCGGAAACTGACCGCCCTAAAAATCATATGGATCTAGGTATACATATCCAGATCGCAATATACATTTCTTTTTCGCTTATACATCTACTGCTTTTATTTCACATATATATTTCTCGGACTGATCCCGTCATTCAACATATGTCACTCAAATGTCCGTTGCTAGCCTTACAAAAAAGTCTGGGTCATAATCGTAAACCTTGTGAAGCAAGACACAGACTTGACCCGACAACTCCGTGATCTTTTCTTCGTTATCCATGTATGCTTCCTGAACGAGCTCACCATATTCCTGGACTTCTTTTTGCGTCTCTTCAATTTCAACCTCCAATCGAGCTACATGCGTGCGAAGGCCTTTCATGTCTTTGTCTAGCATGACCTTTCGCAACTCATTATCTCGGTTACAAGCCGCCTCGAGTTGGTGCTCCATTTCGTGAGTGTTGTTTCGCTCATATTCGATTTCGGTACGAGTGCGCTTTAACTTCCCATGCAACGTTTTGGCTCGTTCTTGGACTTCCTGCTGCTGTCGCGTCGAGAGTTTGTGCGCGCACATGGTCTCACGCTTGCGTGGAGCAATATCAGGGCCTCGAGCACGACCCTCTGAGCCCATGTCACGTCGTGTGCTTGGTGTACTCGGCTGCTGCTCGTTATCATCGCGCGCTTGTTCTAGGAGGACGCTTTTTCCCTCAGTGCTTCCATATGAGTCGGGCGTGCTATCAAGCGATCTGTGCATCGATGCTTTTAGGGCATCATCAGGCGGCTTTGAAGAGCGTGTATTCGTATTCTTAAAAAGGTTGTCAATTGCTGTTGTGCCAAGTTGACAACACACATCCTACTCACTTTCTCTTTCTCCCCCACAAGATCGGGCTATAAAGTGATCGCGGTTAATGCAAGATGTAAGCCTTGATTATGAAGAAATCAATGACAGTTCACCTTGTCAACATTAGTCCTGACTGCAAGTGGCGAAGAACTCTTCGAACGTGTGCTCGTCATTTTTCCAAGCGTAAGCAACATGCTCTCGGGTGGTGTTTTCTTAATCTAGAGGATACATACGTAATGCGACAAGAGACTCAATATGCATAATTAAAGGTCCTAAAATGGACATACGCAGTATCCACGGGAAGACGAGATCTGGGCGGGCGACCATTCCTCCATAGATAAAGACGAAGTTAAAAAGAAAGAGAAAAATTCAAGTTCTTGGGAGAACACACTATTATTCACCGTTCTAATATGGGGACTCCAGCTTCTTTTCTTTCTGTCTTGCAGGCTCTATAAAGTTTGAGAAAAATGTTCGCTACCTAGTAGTCCTTATGCTTGATCTGGACTTGTGGCATATAGAGCGCAACGCATATAATAGTGCAGCAGGTATGACGTATATCTCAACTGCATAACCATTTAGACATACAGAAAAGTTGAAGATGCATTGCTACGGTCACTTCTAATGAAACAGCGCTCAAATTAGGATCTTTTCATAGCTATGATCTGCGTAATATCGATCATAGATAGCTGTACAAAAATGATGCAAATATTTGATCTTTATTATGCATATCTTGAGAATAGAACTCCTGTGCGTGCTATGACGGAGAGCCTATTTCCGAATGAGGATAGCTGCACGAATACACAACGAATGTTTCCATTTTAAATAACTTCAAGCGCGAAGCAAGCTGCGTATCACATGATCTTCCATATGGAGTATAAGGGTCGAGCGAACGCATCAACCGATACATAGCCATCATTTAATGGACATATTTGTTATCACCTGCGGGACGTAGGAAAAGATCCGATATGGCATAAGGGATCCCATTGACAGGCATGCACACGCCATGCAACCGTCGTGGTATAAACCAATTATTTTGGGGATACAAACTCAATAAAAAGCAATGTCACGGGTATGCTTTCTGCCCTTGACGACATTGCAACGCTTGCCAATTGCTTTGAATTTCACTTGAAACAGTAGTAAATACTTTGTCATATGTTTTGAAGCCAGTTAATCTGAACGCACATGCACCTGGATTGTTTGTGTACTGTCTTAATACAACTGCTGCGAGTTTACAGTCCTTTTCTTCCATTCGCTACTGCGAATCAAAGTTAGGCCAGATAGTATGATGAATACTTGCGTGACAAGACGTCAAAGCAAGGTAGGAGGACAGGAGTCGGTAAAGTCATGTGCGGCAATGAGACGGATGGAGGATCTTGGGCTTAGTTTTGCTTTCACGTGAGAGAATGGTGATTAGGAATCGGCATTGTCAAGGTGAAGGAAGAAAGGGGGTACAGAAGAGCCAGGCCCGACGGCAATACTCCGAGCATAATATAGACAGGCATGGGCATATAAAAGTCGTATAGAATATACCCTTGATAGACCATTTGGCAATAATATCTCTCTGTCTATTTGCACCGTTCGCAGCAGACAGTAACGCGAAAAATTCCCCGTTTTGTGATCCTGGGAAACAAAAACACCAACCCACGCCTCGCGATGGGGGGAGGGGCCAGTCTCTGTCAGTTCCAAACAGGAAATCAAACTGATAATAAATAATCATCATTTGTTCCCCCCCAGAAAACAAATCAGTCCAGAGACAAGTGTGTTGTGGCACGTTCATCGGATTCTTCCGGAAATCCAAAGTTGCATGAATATCCGCAAAGAGCAAGAATGCGGGGTCCACCCTCATCTTTTGCTCTTGCTTGATTCTTATTCGTTCCTTTTTCTCCTAAAAAAGCCGTTACTGTTCACATATTCAACGGCATCGATGCATAACGATGAAGCCCTTTATCAGAAAAGTGAAGTATCTGCTGTGAATGCGGTCGGTGAAATCAAAGTGGTATCATTGGACAGTGATAAGATGAGAGGTAGATGATATTATTATAGGACTGAGACGGAAAGAGAAGCGGGAGAGCGGGATTTTGCGAAGCATCTTTTGGATTTTTGTGCTGACCAACGGGCCAAGTGCGCAATTGCTAAAGGTTTAGGCGGCCGTGAAAATCAGGGAAACAGAGCGAGTACACGCATCATTGCGCCTGTCAGCATTTTTAGGCCGGGCGTCCTCTCTCTCTCTTTTTATTTTATGATTGGTTACATCATCGCTCCAGGTTCACACAATCTGATATTTTACCAGACAGACAAAACACAAAAAAAAGCAACGATCACATTGCTTCGGACCATGAATTAGGCTCATGGTATAATTGTCCTACCAAAATATACCCTACCTCTTTACCTGCTCAGCCTATGCTGCCAGCGATCAACGAAGTAATGAAAAAGAAGCAAGCAGGAATAGGATGGAACGCAATGATGACAAAAAAAAAGAGAAAAAACCAAATGCGATGACTCCGGAGCCATGTGATTCTGATAGC
>VAFG01000370.1:224215-245077 GCA_013461545.1 Syncephalastrum contaminatum | reverse complement strand
AGAGAGAGAGAGAGAGAGAGAGAGAGAGAGAGAGAGAGAGAGAGAGAGAGAGAGAGAGAGAGAGAGACAGGACAGGTGTGATATTGAGCACCCAAAAAGAGAATAAGTCAAGGGCCCGCTTTGGGGGGGGGGAAGGATGAAAAAGATGGAAATGTCCGCTGGGTGATTGTCATTGTGCTGCAGACGGCATGCATGGGTTGAGCATATTCGTGCACGAAAGCGAGCCAATCCATAGTCATCCCCTGTTATTATTTTATATGTGGACTCGTCCAAAAGAGACGCTTACATATCACATTGGTACTAATACTAACCCCTCACACATACCATTTTCTTTTTTTTCTTTTTTTCTTTCTCTTTCTCTTTCTCTTTTGTTCCCCTTCCCTTTCTCTCTTCCTCTCTTCCTCTCTTCCTCTCTTTCCTTCCTCACATTTCCCTGATGGACTGGTTTGGCGTGCCAGACGATCACACTCCACCAGCGACGCCGCCTCCGAGCAAACAGCCGCGGACAAACCATCGGATCCGCACTTATCTGGATCTACATGAAAGCGAACGCAAGCAGCTCGAATATATCGCCCAAGTCAAGGCCCTTTTCCACCAGCTGTCGAGCAAACAGAAGCATTATCTCTTTCATGAGCTTGTCGACTGCTGCGATAACGACGTGCTGGCTTACGTCCAAGACCTCATCGTGCCTCGTCTCAAGATTGACTTTTTAAAGGACCTGCCCATTGAGTTGTCGCTTCACGTCCTGTCCTTTATCCACGATCCACGGGATCTCGCAAACGCAGCACGAGTTTCCCTCTTTTGGAACTCACTCCTCAAGGACGAGGTGACCTGGAAGTCGCTTTGTCAGCGCCATCGCTACCGCAGACGATCCTCTTCGTTGCAATGGTACCTCCAAAAGAACAACAATAATAATAATAACAGCAATGACAACAGTATTCATAATATGGACAACAACAACAGCAGCAACAATGCCAAGGTGTCGTACCGCGATTACTTTTGGCTCAAGTATAATACAGACCGAGCGTGGGCGGAAGGAACAGGGCAGCTCGTGGATTGTGCGAATACGATTGGAGTTGCGCTCGTGACATGCCTGCAAGTGGACGATGTGTACACGGTGGTAGGGTGCGACAATCACCTGATGGAGGTGTATGACAGCCAGACAGGGCGGCATATCCGCACTCTGCGGGGACACGAAGGCGGCGTTTGGGTGCTGCAGTTCCAGAAACAGCAAGACGGCTCACACATCCTCGTCTCCGGCGGCTGCGACCGCTCCGTTTGCGTCTGGCGTCTCGAGACCGGCGAGCTGCTCCACTCCATGGAAGGCCACACCTCCACCGTCCGCTCCCTCAAGGTCTGCGACCAAGGTCGCACCGCTGTCACTGGCTCGCGCGATGCTACCCTCCGTATTTGGGATCTCGAGCGGGGCACCATTCGCCACGTGTGTGTCGGACATCAAGAATCGGTGCGCTGTATTGCTATCCACGACCGCGCTGTCGCCACTGGCTCTTATGACCACACTGCACGCCTCTGGGATTTGGATACCGGCCACTCCAAGGCCCTCCTGACCGGTCACCGTGCCCAAATCTATGCCATCGTCTTTGACGGCCAGCGCATCTGCACTGGCTCGCTTGACTGGACCATCCGCGTCTGGACACCCCAGGGCCACTGCACCGCCGTCTTGCGTGGTCATCAGTCCCTCGTCGGTCACCTCCAGCTCGTCCCACCCATCGACAATGTGAGCCCGCCGCTGCTGGTCAGTGGCGGCTCCGACGGCTGCATCCGCGTCTGGGACCTCTGCTCGTTTGAATGCACCCGCCAGATCGCCGCCCACGACAACTCCGTCTCGTGTCTCCATGCCAATCACAAACGTATCCTCTCTGGCAGCACCGACGGCCATGTTTTCCTCTGGAGCATCGAAACCGGCGACAAGATTCGCGAGTTCACCCAGCCAGGCAGGACGGTGTGGAAGTTGCAGTTCACTGACTCGCGCGCAGTCGTCGTCGTCCAGCGTAGACGACACCGTTTTGCAGATACCGCTGTTGAGCTTCATATCTTTGATGACCCTCAATCCTCCTTGTATTGGCCTTGCCAAAAGAAATCATCCGTAGCCTAGCGCATATATATATCTTTATTCTCCTCCCTCCCTCCCTCCCTCCCTCTGTCTTGTCCCTGTCTCGCTCGCCACCCACCCTGCGTACCTTTTCTTATTTTTATTTTATTTTCATCATCGTCATCAGCATCATCACCGCCACGCCTTCTTTTTCCCGCTTTCATCGCATCATCCCTTTTCCTTCCATAAGCTTCTTATTACTTGTCATTGTTGTTGTGTGTTGTGTTCACTCTCGCTGTCTTCTTTATTTGGCGCGCCATGTTAATTGCAATATAAACTTTCTTCCATCTCATTTAGATATGCAAGTCATCATCATCGCACAAATTTTCTTTCACTTGTTATCATTAAAGCGCATCTGTCGGGGATGAACTTTTTCGCTTCTGTGCGTCGTCTGTCGAAAAAAAAAAAAAAGTTTACATGGATAAAATGACAAGACTCGGGAATGCTGCAGCAGATTCGCTTTCTGCTGTAGAACAGTATCAAGCTGTCAATCCCATTTGTGCCACTTTGAGAACACGTGCAGCACTCTGAAAAAAAAAATCTTTGTGCCCCTTCCCCTCGCTTGTCCCTTGGCTCCCCTATTTCCTTTGCGTTTCTCTTTTGCTCTCTCTCTCTCTCTTCTCTCTTTCCTCTCTTTCTCGCCCTTCTTCCTTGCTCGTACCTCTTTTTCTTTCTCCCTTCTCCCATCTTTTATCTCTTTCCTTTTTCTCTCTCTCCCCCTCCACCCGCTTGATCTCTCTCTTTCTCTCTTTTATCATGGCCGGGCTGCATCCACCGTTACCCGGCGCTTCACCGAACCCAACGAACACAACCTCTTCGACGGGTAAACCAGCATCCAACATTGTCGGGGTCCATTACCGAGTGGGCAGAAAAGTGGGCGAGGGCAGCTTCGGTGTACTCTACGAAGGTACTCGATATAAAATAAAACAAATATGGAACATGCTATCGACACATTTTTTTTTCCAATTATTTTCTTCTTTTGCATGTGCGCCTACCTCTGTCTGTCTATGCACCTACCTATCACAACTATGCATCTGTCACTATCTCATTTGCGGCACCGCTTGCTGTCACCCTCTCGTACTTTTTTTCATGTTGGGTTGCATAAGGAACCAACCTGCTCAATAATCAGTCGGTTGCCATCAAGTTTGAGCCGCGCAAGTCCGAAGCACCCCAGTTGAGAGATGAATACCGTACCTACAAAATCCTCTCCGGTCTACGTAACGTAACAAGCGCGGTTGGCCCACTTTTAGCGCTGCTAAGCTCTATTTTATTTTATTATTTGCTTTATGAACCATAGCCGGTGTACCGAGCGCTTACTATTTTGGCCAGGAGGGGCAGCACAACATTCTGGTGATCGACCTGCTCGGCCCGAGCCTGGAGGATTTGTTTGACATGTGTGGTCGCAAGTTCTCCATCAAAACTGTCGCCATGGTGGCCAAGCAAATGGTAAACCACTGCCATTGTCGTACCACTTTATTCCATCTGTGCTAACGCTCTCCCTTTCTCTCTCGTTCATCATTTCTTTGTTAGCTGTGTCGGGTCGAAAAAGTCCACGAACGCAACCTCATCTACCGCGATATCAAGCCCGATAACTTCTTGATTGGTCGACCGAGCTCGAAGCATGCCAACATGGTCTTCTTGATTGACTATGGTATGGCAAAGCCTTACCGGGACCCTCGTACCAAGCAACATATTCCGTACCGCGAACGCAAGAGCCTGTCGGGGACAGCACGGTACATGAGTATTAATACCCATTTGGGAAGAGGTAAGACATCCCGATGGAGTGATCTTTCTTGCTCTCCCTCTCTCCCTCTCTTTTATCCTTTCCCTGTGTGTATATTGGTGGTATAAATGTGTATGTGCGTGTGTGTGCGTGTGCGTATATGCGTTGGACATGCGTACGTGGGGGTATGTGCGTTTTTTGGGATTGTCTTTTTTTGTTAAAAACTCCGCATTAACACACACGTTTTTATTATTTTATTTTAGAGCAGTCAAGGCGAGACGATCTCGAGTCGCTCGGCCATGTATTCATGTATTTTCTACGTGGCTCGCTGCCCTGGCAGGGCCTCAAGGCGGCTACCAACAAGCAAAAGTACGAAAAGATTGGTGAAAAGAAGCAGACCACCGCGGTCAAGGACTTGTGCGACGGATTTCCAGGTATGCCCCTGCGTGTATGATTATGTTTTGCTAACCCTGTTAAAAGAGGAGTTTGGGATCTACTTGCAGTATGTACGGAAACTCGGGTTTGAGGAAAGCCCCGACTATGATTTCCTGCGAGAGCTGTTCAACAAAGTCCTGCGAAGGATGGGCGAGTCCGACGACGGCGTGTATGATTGGATGTTGCTGAATAACGGCAAAGGCTGGGAGGTATGTAAAAAGATCACCTTGCTTTATAAGCAACTCATTTACTGCTTTATAGCATCGTGCATCGAGCAGCGAAAAGGCACACCGAAGCCAAGGCAATGGCAACCGAGAAGCCACGTCTCGCTTTGCTTTGGGCCCGGCCAGCCAAGCGCGCCGATCGCAGCGCCACAAATCTTCTACTTCGCGCCAGATGCAGAATACAGCGAGCGGGACCACCTTGCCCGCCATGCCGGCCGTGCCTCAAGACTCGGCTGTGCCTTCACAAGAACAAGAAGATACCAAGCTGCAAAAAGAGCAGCATCATCAAGAACAACAGCAAGAGCAGCAAGAGCATCATGAATCGCGAGGCTTTTGGCATGTGCTGATGGCCTTTGTAACCTGTGGTACATTAACCCACGTCTAATCTTTGACTTGGTTTTTTTTGTGAGAAAAGGGCAATGTAACCCTACCCGTCCCCTGAACCCCTTTGATCTCGTCAAACCAAAAAGAAAAAAAAAGCCCTACCCCGTTTCCAACCCCTATCCCGTATGCTAATCACCACTTTCATACACGTACTCTCATCACGCAATGATTCCACTTTTTTTTTTACACGCACGCAAGCACACGCACACGCACACGCACACACACATAAATTTTCCAAGTCAAAGCATACCATGCAACAAAAGCACCATCGCAATCCCCCACATTTTATATACTATTATACACTCCAGATTCTATTCATGCAACCCAAAATAAAGCTTGAAACTGGCACACATATGTACGCATACATAGACTAGCACACAGACGGCGCTTGCCTTGATGTGATTGGAGCTAAGGTCACAAACTTTAATGTATATGTATAGATAATGGGATAGAAACTAGTGTGGCATGGGATAGTAGGAGTAGGGCATCTGAGAGGACCGTTGGGGTGACATCTGAGGCGACATCTGAGGCGACATCTGAGGCGACGACGGCGCACTGCGATACATGTGTGTCGAATATGATACAGGAGGAGGCGCATAAGGCGCAAAGGGTGCTGGCTGTGAGAGATACGCGGCCGAAGACGGAGGACCGGCGGCATAATAAGGATGTGATGGAGGAGATGTATAAGTTTGTTGATGATGATGCTGATGAGGATGATGGTATTGCTGATATTGAAGCGCGTACTGGTGCTTGAGCTGCTGCTCGCGCTGGTAAGCTTGCATCCGATCCCATTCTTGCTGCCACTCGGGTGGGTAGTAATGTCGCTGGGACACATTGGTGTTATTCTGGATATCCGGATTGCTCTTGGAGTGCTTGAGTTTTTGTGTCTGAGAGGGCATCGGCCGGCGATGACTCGTGTCCTGGCTCGGCGATCGCGACGGTGTTTTCTTGCCACTTTTCTTTTTCTTTTTGAGATCCGGAGTCGAACGCGAATGGCGCATCTCCTTGCGTTGTGCCACGACGCCCAGGGGTTCCTCTTCTTCATCTTCGATTGGGGCCTCTTCCTCAGCCGTTGTGGGCTCCGCGCCTTTCTTCTCCTCATTGCTACGGTCTGTGCTCCTGCTGCTGCGTCGGGTCGGCGAAGGTTCCGGGCTCGCTACCTGCGCGCTGTTATCCTTCTTCGTCTGGCCCGAAGCAGATCTTTCGAGTTCGCTTTCGTCAGGGGCAGTTGAGCTTACAGCCGATGTCTCGGCAATGACCGGTGGCGGAGCAGCAGTCTGGTGGCTGATCTTAGTCCCATCTGTCACGGACTCCTTGCTTGTGTCTGGTTTGGTAGAAAGCGTATCGGTACTGAGGTCATGTGGTAGCATGCGGCTCGCGTCGTCATCGTCGTCTGCTTCGCTGTCCTCCTCGTCATCTGCGTCTTCGTCGGATGTGGCACGGTACGCCGTCGTGGCTCGGCTCGTCGTGCTATGCCGCTTGCGGCGCGGCTTGCCCTGCTTCTTCTTTTTCGTAGCAAGTTCCTCGACCGAGGAAGACATGGACGAAGGCGAGACCGACTCGGGCGGCGTCGCCATCATGGCCACCGGCACCGGGATAGGCATAGCCGGTGGAGGGGGAAGGGGAGGGGCCATTGCATTGGCGGGTGGAGACATCGGTGCGCCTGTGGGCCAATATCCCTGCGGTTGCTGAGTGTAGCCACCGTAGGATTGCTGCTGCTGTTGACGCATGGCGGCCATTCTGTACGTCTGGCGGTGCCGCTCCTTCATGCGCTCGATCATATTCTCGTTGATATCTGCAACATTGACCTCGGCCACGCGCCAACTATCCACCTTGCGCTTCACGTTTAGGTGATGATCGGCAGCCCGACGATCCATGATAGGCTGCATCCCCTTTTTGCGACGCGTATCCAAATCTTCTTCCTCGCTTGAGTCAGCCTTGGCTTCGTCCTCTGATGACACATCCGAGTCGAGGACCTTGACGGCAGTCGAGGGGGGCGGGGGTGCCTGTGAAACGTGATTCGACGAGGGCGTCGTCGGTGCAGTGGTGGTACTAATCGTAGTGAAACCACCCGTCGTGAAACTGCTGGTATTGTTATGATTGTCCGTGGCTGACGAGCTACCCATCATGGAGGCAAACATATTGGTGGATTGCAAATAATTGCTGTAAATACTGTCTTTGCCAAACAAGTCTGACGGGCGAGGCCGCGTCTCTTCTGCAACTGGATTCTGTTTATGCGCTACTTTTTCTGTCGGGGTTGCACTCAATTGCTGGGATAGCGCGAACGCCAAAGATACATCGGTCGCAAATTGGTCGTCTGTCACACAAACGATGAGCTCGCGTGTTTTCTTGGGGGTAAGGGCATATCGTAGCACACTCTTGCACACAAATTGCGCTCACATTTTTTTTTGGCAGTCATGACAATACTTTACCTTTGGGTTGATGTAGCTCCGAAAAAATATCATCAAGCAAGCTGATTTCTTTGGTTTGACCCGATCCAGCGGGCGTCGCTTGCATCGCATTGTTGTTTGTCGCTGTCGGTGCGGTCGGTGCTTCATGAGCGGTCATAGTAGTCTGGACCTCCGACGGTTTGCTCTTGAAATCCAAATCCAATGATAATGGCTGCAGTTTGGGAAGCCCTGCTGCTGTGATAGCTGGGGGTGGCGGGGGTGGTGCAGCTTCTTGCTTGCTGTTGTCTTTGCGCTTGACCAGACTTTTCAATTTGGAGAGACCCATAAGAGCAAAAGTAGTGAAGCAATCAGGTAAGGTGAAAAAGAAAAAAAAGAAGAGAAAAGGAAACAAAACACAATATTAACAAAAATATAAAGATGGTTGACAGCAAGACCGAAAAAAAAGCGAGACCCGAGCGTTATTGCAACACAGCACATCATTGTTCGGGACCTGATCCTCAGTCATTCACGTACTTTACTCTTTTTGCCCAATATGTTTCGATTGTACGACCACGCTGCCCCTTGCAGGCATGTGTTATACTTCTTTGTTCGTCTGTTACGTTTATCATATAATATTTACAGCTTGTAGTTTTCAGGTTGGATCTTTTCATGCAAGTAGCTCTTCTTGCCCGAACCATACTCGCCCGCAATGTTACCGTTGCCGAGCAGCTTGTACTTGTAAATGACCAGTCCTTCGAGGCCGACGGGGCCACGCGCGTGCGTCTTGTTGGTAGAGACACCGACCTCGGCGCCAAAGCCATAGCGGAAACCATCCGCAAAGCGAGTGCTCGCGTTCCAGTAGCAGCCCGCCGAGGCGACGCGGGTCGTGAAAAGATCAGCGGTTTGTGCATTTTCGGTCACAATGCAATCCGTATGCTTCGAACCATGCTCGTTAATGTGTTCCACCGCGGCGTTGACGTCAGGCACGGCCTTGACGGCAATGGTATGTTCAAGGAATTCGGTATCAAAGTCTTCGGGAGAGGCAGCAGTAATCTTGTCGTGGAACTTTTTGTCGGTTTTCGCGAGCAGGACCTCGCGCGGCTCGGCCTCGCACTTCAGAGTCACGTCTGCGTTGAGCAGGGCCTCGGCGATCGTGGTGAACCCGTCGGATTTCAAAAGCGATTCGTGTACCAACAGCGTCTCTGCCGCATTGCACGCCGCAGGATAGTGTGTCTATGAGAGAAGCATGAGGATTCAGTTGCTCAATCCCTGTTTTTTCCAGACTTACCTTGGCATCCACCACAATGCGTGCAGCCTTGGCGATATCAGCATCCTTATCGACATATACGGCGCAGATACCGTCTGCGTGACCCAAAACAGGAATTCTTTGCAAACAAGCATTAGCAAAGCCTATTTCTTATCCTTCCGTCCGTCATTGCTTACCTGGTATGGTTTTGAATGTAGCTCACCAGGCTGTTGCTACCACGGGGCACGACCAGGTCAATATAGCGGTCGAGATCCAGCAAGGCGTTGATATCCTCGCGGGTCTCGACAATCTGGACCGCCTCACGCGGGATGGTAGGAAGAGTGGCGAGCGCATCACCAATAACGCGCGCGAGAACAGCGTTGGTATGCGTAGCTTCCTTGCCGCCCTTGAGAATCACGGCATTACCCGATTTCAAAGCGAGGCATGAAATATTGACAACCACCTCGGGGCGGGCCTCAAAGATGGTCAGCAGCACGCCCACAGGCACTGTCACTCGGTACAACTCGAGCCCCTCATCCAACTTGGTGGCCAGTGTCACTTTTTTGGTTGGATCGTCCAGTTTGGCAATGTCGCTCACGCCATTCAGAATCGTTTCAAACTTGTCACCGTTGCAAATGTCCAGACGCTTAAACAGTGAAGACGACAACTTGCCTTGCGCAACCATCTCTTCTGCCGCCTAAACAATAAGCTTAATGCCTGTACAAACAACGGAGGAAGGGGTGGTACCTTTTTGTCCTTTTCGTTGGCCTCAAAGATCTCCTGACGACGCTCGCCGAGGACTTGTTTAATACGCAGCAGCGCTTCGTTCTTTTGGTCGTCCGTGACGCCCTGCAGACTGACAGAAGCAAGACGGGAGGCGCGAGCAAGGTCAGTGATGGTGTTTGTCATTATTGTGTAGAATGAGTAGAATGGAGATTCGAGCAGAAAGAGGAGAAAGGATGACGAAAAGAAGTAGACCGAGTTTCTTTTTCTGATTTCGAAAGTGACACAGCGCTGGTCACATCATCTTAAGATCTGGAGTGCCTGATGTCATACCGCACAAAAGCGCACGGCCCGGTCTATGCCTTTTCCGGTCCCCCATATGAACACGCTCCATACTCCCACCCAAGCTTACAGTAATACTATCTTATCTTTACATCTATCGTTTTCCGTGGTTCCGTAATACCTCTTGTACATGTAAGATACTTACAATCGCCTGTATGTCTCGGTGTTGCAATATATAATACTGCACAGTACTATGCTACGTGTTCTATGAAGCGCCGCAAATGCAAGTCAGGAACCAGGTACATATGCTACATACTGCGTACCCTCCTCATACGTGCACATGTGTCCGTATGCAGCATGACCTAGAAGCCGCCAAGGAAGACCGGCCTTGGACATCGCATCGCATCGCATCGCATAGTCTCTTTTCTTTCCTTTTCCATAGGCACCAAAAATTAGGGAAAAGCTAGGCTCTAAAATAATAGATAGACAAAAGCCTGTACTCCATGCATGGTATTGCATCAGAAGCTATGTTATCGACCACTTTGTATGATCAAATTAAATGCCAAAAACAGATTTTGATGTTACATGATTTCCTCAAGACCGTGCAGGGCTTTATTACAGATATGCGAGCTACATCTGCACGTTTCCATTCTTGAGTGCTTCCCGGTGGTGCTTTAGTACAAAGCGTACGCATCTGCTCCAGCCAACTTTATTAACATTGGTGGCACCGTAATAGTAATGGACACCACTGCTTGATATTGAGATAACAACATTGTCAAAGGCTTATATCTGATGTTTCAACATGTGACTACAGTTACCATTGTATGATAGTGCACTCGTGCTATACCCATGGCCAAATACCGTCGATAATGATTGCCACGGGTACGTTAGCTGGGGTTATACCAAAAGGGGCACCGGCAGTATGCTCGATTTTCGCTTGATTAAGATTCAATACATACATGCCATCACAGAGTAACTATCGGCCACTCATACATTTTGTATACTGCTAGGGCTCGCAACATTGACAGGTCCGTACTTGTAGCTCAAGCCATAAATAAATTGTCTTACAGAAGATGACAAACAATGAATGTATTAATAGAAAGTTTGATGACATACAAGGGATACAATACCCAACCTAACTTGTTGCTTCATGCAGATATATCATATAATGAAAATCAGACAGGACTCTTCTGGGGAGTCCACACCTTGACAAGTACTATTATGAAACAAAGTGCTTATAAGTACACCAGTCTTGAGCGTGGTCCATGAGGAATACACCACAGTTCTTCCCTGCACTGGCTCTGACAGTAAAGACCATCATTCGGTGCTGGTATCATTGTATTCTATTAGTATGGGTTCGAAAAAGGAACATGTTCGTAGGCCACCTCGTAACGGTTGCCCTTTTTTCTAGCAGCGCCAATGACTCGAGAATCACTTGGCAGCTCGCACACCTTCATTAACCCATAACGAGAGGTCTCGTTCTTTCCTATAATCGCAGGGCACAGGAGGTAGGGCGATAGGTGGCTTGAAGAAATTCCAGCTGATATGCATGTATATACCATTCTACGGCCTAGGGACCGTATACTTATCGAGAAGAAAGGTTCTCGATGACAAACATGCCGATCGATTGATCCTTGTTTGTGTGTATTCTGGAAAGATAGTATCAAAATTAAACTTATAGTTGCCATAGGGTCATAGCTGGCTTCACTAAGGGACTTGTCTCGTTACCTTTTTGAGCCCTTATTAAACGAACGTAATCATACCTGAAAGAAAAAAAATTTGATGGCGATATATATAAATGAATGCCTCTCAATGGATTTGAAAAGACATCAATGTTGCTACATCTTTTGCTGTTGCCAGCACTGCTTCTTCTGGTGCAAGCGACTCACGGTGTGCGTCGTTTCGAGCTCACCGTCGGTCTTAAACTGCTCGATCCTGACTGCAGCGGTGTCAAGATCGCCACTCCAGTTGTCAATGGACAGTATCCCGGTCCTGTACTGCGCGCCATCGACGGCGAATGGATCGAGGTGCTCGTCCACAATGCGCTTCCCAATGATACGACGACCATTCATTTTCACGGTATCCGCCAGCACGGCACGCCTGGATCAGATGGCGTTCCTTACTTTTCCCAAAAACCGATCCAGCCTGGGGGCTCCTTTTTGCAGCGTTTCAAAATCCATGAACAAGTCGGCACCTTTTTCTATCACGCCCATGTTGGCTATCAAGAAGAATCCGTGCAGGGCGCTTTCATTGTGCATGCCAGAAACGGCCGTTCCGTTCCGGGTCGGCATCCTCATCGACAGCTGGAAGAATATGGCATCCGCTATGACCATGAAGAGCTTCTCGTGCTGGGAGAATGGTGGCACGAGGGTCAAGATGCCCGCCAGGCCTACTTAGACAGCCCTACCTATACTTTCGATGAATCAGCCGAGAGCGTCCTGATGAATGGTCGCACAATCTATAACGAGTCGACTGCTCCACCAGAGTGCAAATACACGACGCTCCGTGTTCATCCCAACAAGAGATACCGTCTTCGAATTGTCGGCGGTCATACATTTCGATTCTACGGTCTGCAAATCCTCGGTCACAAGTTGACCATCATTGAAGTCGATGGCGAGCCCGTCAAGCCGTATGAAACTGATTATCTCGAGGTAGCCACCGCACAGCGCTTTTCTGTCCTTCTGGACACTCATAATCACCCGCCCGGCTCGCGCTTCATCATAGCCTTGAACGAGCGCTTGCGCGTTCTCGGTCCCTCATACACTGCAAACGGCTATGGCTACCTCGAATACACCGGCCATAGCAAGAACGCGCCCCAGATGGATATTTCTGATCGTGCGGAACTGCTCCGCCCTATATCGAGCATGCCCGAACAAATCGACTGGATATGGACAAACCTTGAATCGACGAATCCTCTCGCCGCCCGCTTGTTCAATCATAAAGAAGCAGATCGCACGCTAGTCTGGCGCGCTATGCAAGGAAAGACGCCGCAGAATACGAGCCGCTTCTTTGTCAACGGACGGCTCCTTCCCGACTGGTCGAGCATGCCCTTAACGTTACTTGAGCAAATGGAGGAAGTCCCCGTCCTCCAACAGCCCGAAGCAGACGGCTACGATCCTCAGCGTATGACCTATCCGATTTATACGGGCGAAGTCGTGGACCTCGTCTTCCAGAACGCCATTTCTCCCGGCGATGCATGCGCCGCCCATCCATGGCATACACATGGCCACTCTCATGTGATGATTGCCTCGGGTGCAGGTGACTACATTCATCCGATCCATAAGGATATTATCACGTTTTCGAAACCCCTTTACAAAGATGTGTCGACGATTTATCCAAATGTGGAGACCAACCAATCGCTCGGCGCAGACGAGGGCGTCGGGTGCGGGTGGACCAAAGTCCGCATCCTGGCTGATAACCCTGGTGTCTGGGCCACACATTGTCATATCACATCGCACATGCTCCTGGGCAAGATGGTCGCTATCGAGGAACGGCCGCATTGGCAACGAGAAAATAATTAACCTCGGTCATACCCATTATAACCATTCGCAATGATGTACAATAGTTTAATAAAGCGCCATTGAGTCTCGGTATATGCGTTTTAGGTTTTCCTATTGTTAGCATTACATAGAAACGAGATTGACTGTGATTGTCATAGCGCGGTGATACGCCAAAAAAGGCAATCTTTACCAATCGTGATCATTGGGAGCACGGTCATGCAGGATCCTCGTGAGACCGAATTTAATGCATCCTCCTTTGCAGCATTTTTGAAGGGCGAGCAGGAAAATGTGTTGATCATTGATTTTTTTGTGATTTATGCAAATAAGGAGAAAAAGAAAAAGATGGCATGTGTGTGTATGGAATGACTGTGTGTGTGTGTGTTGTGGTGCTTGTAATGCGAGGAGAGAATTGGCACATAGATCGAGATTGCTACATACAAGACGTAAGAAGTAAAAAGAATAAGGTAAGCGCTACCGATCGTTAGGTTTTGGATCTTTTGTGCAGAGACGAGTCCGAGTCGTCTTCAGGCTCTTCCTTTATCTCATCATTCCCGCGTTTGGAGCCCCTAAACATTAATGAGTTTTACGCACCTTAAACTCTATTTCTCATTTAAACTTACCCTGCCAGTGGCGAGGGCCGATAATCCCGCGCTGCTGCATTTTGTGCTGCAGACGGTGGAGGCCAATGGAAGGCATTGGCAGTCGTAGGCGTGGCTGAGAAGTTGAGTGGGCTTGGGAGCTCGCTTTGTTGGTAGAATTCTGGATAAAAAGTGGAGGGCGACGGCAAGTTCTGAGCAAACTGGGACGGTAGGGCGGAAGGCGGCCCCATCGCATACGCACTGTTGGGCGCTCCGGACGCAGCTGCTGCAGTCGATGCTGTGGTAGTGGCGGTAGTGGTCGAGGCGGGTTCGTTTGGATTCCTGGGCTTAACAAATGTATCGGGTCGGCTGCTTTCGGGGAGCTTGCTTTCTTCAGCCGGGATCTGGACACGTAGCTTGGGCTGACCTGATTTCTTTGCGCTGGTCGCACCACTACCGCCGTGGCTGCTCGCCACCGAAGGTGTAGGGCTGGGCATGTTCATTGACGTCGGATGCGGGCTGCCCACGCTGTGAGGGCTCGAGTGGGCGGTGGGCTGCTGCGAAGGCGTTTGAGGCGGTGGATGGGCAATTTGCGGATGGGGTTGGGGAGGTTGTGAAGGAGAGTGCGACGGCGGAGGCGGCGGATGTTGTTGAGGATGCGGTTGCTGGACAAGGTACGGTGCGGGTGGCGGCGGGGCAGGGACGGGCACGGCCACAGGTGGAGGCGGAAGTTGCCCGGACATGCTGTGATACATGTACATTGGCGGTGGCGGAGGCTGGCCCATGCCGTAGACGTCGTATGGCATACGATGCGGTGGGGGTGGGGGTTGTTGCATCCCATAGGGTGGACGCTGCTGCTGCTGCTGCTGCTGCTGGTGATAGTACATGACAGCAGATGGGCCGCCCGGGCCGGCACCCCCCGCTGCAGCGGCGGCGGCGGCACTCGCAGAACCGGGGACGCTTTGGTGGGGAGGGGGCGGTGGCAGTTGCTGGTGCTGCTGGTGCGGTTGGTGCTGGTGCTGCGGAGGCGGTTGAGGCGGTGGTGTCATGAAGTTATGGGAAGTAACTTGCGGTTGTATGGACACGGTTTCCCTGTCATCAGCGAGAACGTCGTCCTCTCCCTCGTCCTCCAATTTGGCCGCAGTACCATCCTCGTCTGCATCTGCAGCGTTGCTAAACTGTCGTTGCCAAGCAAAAAAATATTTCAGTAAGATCACCCGGGTATTACTGCTGCGTAAACTTACGTCATGGTTTGACTTGCTTTCATGAGGGTCGTTATACTGTTACAAGAGTGAGCAAGTGTTGATTGAAAAGGTAATAAATAAACAGCAAGAAAAAAGAGCTATACCTCTGTATACTTCATCAATATTTTATCGATATCAGTGCTTGCGTACTGGACAAGTTTGCCGTTCGAGTTGAAGATTATGAGGGCAATCTCACAGTCGCAGAGGACACTGAGCTCGTAGGCCTTCTTCATGAGACCATGCTTGCGCTTGAGAAAAGTGACCTGACGATTACGGTCATCCTTGATGGGTTGAATCTTGATTTTCTTTCTGCCCATGGTGTACCTAGTGTCATGGTGTATAAATATATAAAGAAAAGAAGGAGAACGGCGGACTATGCTACTTACTACAGAAGTGGATGGATATACTTTATGCAGTTGTTGCGTCTGTCCTTGTTTTTAGTGCTTGTATAAATATAACCCGGCCCGTCTTATTTTTATAATCGCAAACGTGGACTTTGGACGGAAAAAGGGGTCTCGAATCCAAAAAAAAGAAAGCGCTCTCAATTTTTAAAATTGTGAACGAGACTCGTCCAATCATAATGCTTAGAATATCACTGCCTTTCGTTGGCTCACATGAACCATGTTTGAGAATCATTCTATCCGACTATGAACGCAAGGCGAAAACAGTGAAAGTCGTGGTTTCACGTCTGGAGGTTTTTTTTTTCTTTTTTTTAAAAAAAGAGTGATCGACAGTGCCACACACCTCTTGTTATATTTTCTGCGCTTTTCATGTAAAATAAAATAAAAATGTAACGCCTTATAACTAAAAATAACTTGGGATGGTAACATTTAACCCAGCGTTGATCGTTCGCCAATGCCCTTGGCGCCTTCTCCTGATGGCAGCTCGCCTGTCCGGCCAGTAACAAATTCATTATAGATCATCGACAGACGCACGTATTCTTCGGCCGTGATAGACGCTCGGGTCGATTTAAGTGATTTTTCAAGGTGTGCGTTCGTAATTGCCGCTGCTGCATGTGCGTTCGCCGCGACGGTAGCTGCATCTTCTTTACGAGGTCCGCGCTGCTGCTTTTGTCGTTGCACATTGACACTTGTTTTGATGAGGGCGAGCTACAATAGAAAAAGGGATATGTCAGACATGTATATTCATAATGAGTCCTCTCTCTCTACTAACCCTTTGAGAGATTTGCCCTTTTTCGGCCAAAGTCAGGGGCACTCCCGACTCGCTCGTTCTGGCCATCACGAAGTCGCTCTTGACTTCCTCCTTGTTAACCTCATTCTCACGCTTTTGTTGCTCCCGGAAGCTGTCGATATTAATCGCCCCATGAATGGCTTCCAGATGGGCGTTGTACAGAAAACCTTGCAGATCTGCACCCGAATAGCCCTCGGTCTTGCCCGCAAACACCTGCAAGTCTACCTCAGACGCCAGCGTCATCTTGTTGGACAGGGCTTGCAGGATCTCGAGTCGTTCCTCAAAAGTCGGCATGCCGCACAGCAGGGCCTTGTCCAGACGGCCAGGACGAAGCAGAGCGGGATCAATCAGGTCAGGACGACTCGTCGCCGCGAGCACATAGACGCCATCCAGGCCTTCGGCACCGTCCATCTGTGTCAGCATCTGGTTCACCACACGATCGGTGACACCCGTGCTGTCGTGACCTCTGTTGAAAAGCCTTAAGCATCCTGGTCTGCCCTCGTCGTGTTGACTTACCTCCGTGGCGCGATCGAATCAAACTCGTCAAAGAAAAGAACGCAGGGTTTGGCGGCTTGGGCACGCTCAAATAGATCACGCACTGACTTTTCACTGGCACCGATATACTTGTTGAGAATCTCGGGACCCTTGACACTTATGAAATTTAGGCCACACTCCTTGGCGACGGCGGACGCGAGCAACGTCTTGCCACATCCAGGGTATCCATAAAGAAGCAGACTTAAAAGGCATCAATCAGCACGTGCCGCAAAACAAGCACCCGGCTATGTTGCTTACCCTGATCGCAGACGAAGAGGACACTGAGAGAACACAACCGAGTATTTGGTTGGCCATTCGAGCGTCTCCAGAAGCGTCTTGCGGGTCTCTGTCAGACCACCAATATCGGACCACTGCACCCCAGAACTCTGTAACTTGACGCCTCGGAGAGATGACGGCACAAAGTCCTGCTGCGCCTTGCCAAAGTCCTCTTGCAAGAGCTGCATCTTTGCATTGTCGTCCTCGGCGGTCTTGATACTGCGTACCGTGCCTTCGTGCACAGCACGCTCGATGAGTGCCTTGAGATCGGCAGCGAGGTAGCCTTCGGTCTCGGACGCAACCGAGACCAGATCTATGCGTGGCAGACTTTCAACGAGCACGTCAGGGCCGTCGGTCATGATGGCTTCCATGATCTAATACTTTCTTAGTACGGCCAAAAAGTCCTGCAAATATCCTTACTTCTTTGCGTTCGTCACGGGATGGAGGATTGATATGTCGAAGTTCGGTAAAAATATGGTTGGAGATCAGGGACGGGTGAAGGGATTGCTGTTGCTGCGAGGTGGCAATAAGCATGATTGAATGCCGCTGCGTCATGACAGAGGCTGTGCGCAAAAAGAGCTCTGCGAGATGGCGCGACCGGGTCGAGTCGGCGTGCTCGACTTCGGCAGGTACCAGACGATCAATGTCGTCAAAGAACAAGATCGAGGGTGCGTGCCACGCCGCTTCGTCGAACCACCGTTGCAGCAAATCCTTGAAGGTAGGCACACGCTCATCCGCTACCTCGGCGCAGTTCACTTCGCGAGTGACTATGAACTACATTAGATATATCAGACGAGGTATATTGCTAACGTACAGATAAGTGCCGAGGGGTCGTCGTGAAGGTCACGGATCAACTTGCGTACGAGACTCGTTTTACCAGCGCCATGCGAGCCGGTGACCAAAATACCACCCGAGCCTATACCCAAATTCGTTAGTCACTCGCCATTGGGCATTGTTCATCCTTACCTGGTACAGAAAGTGCGTCCTTGAGCTCCTTCTTTGCCAGATTGGCTGTTGTGTAGCTGTGCACTTTCTCAAATGTTTTCTTGACACCACCCAAGAGGGGTAACTTATCACTATGCGATAGCGTGAATGATAGAACAATGCATGCTCCAGCTCACTTTACCTCGACTTCTTTTTCTCCTCGGGCGTGCGTGCAATCTCCTCGCCGATCTCCACCTGCAGCCCTTTCACCTGTGCGCTAGACACCACCACATACTGCTCGGTCGTCAAATCTTGCGGTGGCTGTTGGGCCCCGTTCAGGGAGGAAAACAGTCCCTTCTTTTGGCCAAATTGAACCAGGCACTGGACCAGCTCCTCACCTACGTTGAATGTAACGGTCGACTGACGCGTCAGCAACGCGTCGTTGTTCTCCGCACCATCGAGCCAAGCTAGACACACGGTATGAGATACATCTGAATGAACCTGGTTTCCCTGCACCTACCTTTAAACGCCTCTGTCAGCGCCTTGTCCTTTTCTGCCTTTTCTTGTGCCTGATTCTGTGCATCCAAGCCCAAACGAATCTGAGGTGTGCCACTCTGGATGGATGAAACGTATCTGCGCAGAATAATGGAGCCTAATTGGCTCTTCTTCATCGTCACAGTGGCCACTCTGATAAAAATATGTAAGAGCCCTTTTCCTTTTCTTCTCTTGTCTCGAGTTTTCTTACTTGATGATATCAAATTCCTTTGTATCAAGTGTGTTTCGGGAAGTCTGATCCAACAAGACATGGTTGCGTGGTACTTCTTTGGAGAGGATCAGGGGCGCAAAGAGGGCCTTCGCATCTTCCAACTCCGGATCTACATTTTGCTCCTTGTCCTCTTCTTGGCCCCTCCGGACAAAGGCCGGGGTCACCTTCGAGATGCGGACAAGCTCACTCCCTGTAAGGATTCCGGCCGAGTCGGGGTGAATGTAGACGTTGCGAGGACTGAGGTTGGGAAGGATCGTGTCGGGCAAGTTGCGGAGACAGATATGCGTTGCGAGTTGTTGCTGGCGCATCAGCGAAGCCGCGACATCGGCCGCAGGCTTAGGCTGCTTTCTGACTTTGGGCGCGACGATGACCTCGGAATTGGTATTGAGCTTGAGGTAGCCCTGCTTGGGATCCAGCTCGCCTAAATGAAGGGATCAGATTGAGATACCCAGCTACAATCCTACTTACCCACGCGGAGACGGACCAAAGTCTTGCCATGGATCCATACACAAAAGAGCTGGCCGGGGTAGACGACGCGCAATTGGCTTAACAGATTCTCTTCGACATAGCCTGCATGGAGCTCGAGTATTTCCCAGTCGTCTTCGGTATGAGGTTCGACATGGACGGTCGTACACTCGGCCACGTTCCGGCAGAACTCAACCGTAATCTAATACGAGTTGGCCCCTGAATACCTCTTTATGTTTCATTTATTACATACCTTCTGTCCTTCTGTCAAGCCGACGGCCAGGCCAAGTTGGGGGTCCATTTCCAGGACGTCGAGTTTGCTGCTGCCATGAGTAAAGACGGCGTTGGGGCTCAAGGGTTTGGAGGCCTGGCCAGACCAGCCACAGTAGGTCGCGCGCTTGCCTTCCTTGTTTGTCCAAGAAAGCTCGAGAATGACATTTTGCGGTACCTTTACGACGACAATATTAAGAAGCGCGATCCCTTTCAGCAGGTCATATCTACCTTGCGTTGTTCGAGGAGCGCATTGACCCACTGCGAGGGCAGGTGAACAAGGCAGGAGCGTATAGGGGTGAATTGGACAATGAGTTGTTTCGGCATCACTGCAGGTTCATATGCTCAAATCGAAAGCTCTTTTGTCAGCTGAAATTGAGACTTTACAACAACCCCACACTCACCACTTGTAATTCAGCTCCAGAATTGGCGGACAGCGGCTGTGTTCATGACTAAAAGAATATCTTTCATCTTTGAACTCAAATCCACTCCATTTTAACACATACATATTATACATATTATCCCTTAAAAAGGTGCTACATTCTGTACTTCGCTTACGCAAACTATTACCCCATGTAAGATGATGGCCTCTCTTTATACAGAGCTGACATTTGCATCATATCTTATACTGGCGTATCATATTAAAGATGACACCCATTCCAGCCCTTTTACTATAGAAACCTCATTGCTTGACAAACAAGACAGTATACTTGTCTTCTCTCAGAGTATGGCTCAGTGTGAAGGCCACCTTCCGAGATGATGGAACCATGCCTGTGAAATAAATTCGATTACTTCTGTTGTCATATTCAGGATACTCTGTATTTCCAGTTACGGTAAACTGAAAAATTCAAGGTTCACCTCACCTCACCTATCAAACTCCGTCCCTGAAACCAAGAAAACTTGACGTTGCACGGGGATCTTTGCTTGATCGCGTTCAGACCATCCGAAACAAAAAGAGCACATGAAAACCTCGAGAAACTCTGAAGGCTTACAACGCTTTCTAGATTCTTTAGCGTTTTATTTCAAGTACCCACTTATAAACAAGCTTTGACAGTATTTAAAGTACAGATCAACAAGGTGCATTGTATTGGCAGCACTACCCTACTAATGAAGAGGTTCAATCAAAAAAGAAAAAGATGAAGAAAGAAAAGACAATTCAAGCCATCCAAAAAGTTAGGTGCACGTAAAGCAAGAAACAAGCTGAGAGTTTGGAAGATACAGTAAGGGAAGTCAGAATAAACATACGATTGCTAGTTGACGAGGGTTGGTCATGCCGAATCTGTCGTGGACTACCACCAAAAAGGAAAGTGCCTATGGTGGAGGGGGCCAGAACTTCCATCAAGCTTGCCGCGCATAATCATGCTTTAACACCGCAGCACGTTACCTTTAGTTTCTTTTATTTATTTTCTTTCTATTTTACCTCCCAGCCGTGTGTAGAGCTGTACAGACTATCTTGAAATTATGCCACCCGAAGAAATGAGTGTGAGTTGCCAAGCTTGGGATGATCAGCGTCACCGTAATCTCTTGACAGCTTGCCTGATGGAAGCACTTTTTGACAGTCTCGTTTGTGTGTGTGTGTGTGTGTGTTCTGGTG
>VAFG01000370.1:207724-224008 GCA_013461545.1 Syncephalastrum contaminatum | reverse complement strand
CCAAAGAAAAAAAAAAAAAAAAAAAGAAACAAAAGCATGCTGCCTTTTTGCAGGCCTCATCGCATGAAAAAAGAATTCTCATAAGAGAGTGTCTTTGCGACCAAGTCACATGCTCCTTTATTACTCTGCTCACAGACCACTGTCAGCTTATTCTCCAATCTTCACCTTTTCTTCTTTTTTATTGTTTTACACGTCTCACGTCTTTCTTGTCGTATTTTCTTGCCTATTCAACCAGTAGCTTGTGCATCAACATTCACTCAGGTAAGTTTCTATGTTGCGCAGCATTATGATATTCCCAAGTTGACATCATTCTGCAACCATGCAGCAACACACACTTTCGCGTGTCCTCATCATGCAATCGTCCTTTTGCGCAAGAAAGAAGCCCTCCTCTCTTGAATGGGGGGAGTCCAGCTCCAGGTCGTTAACCCTACAGACCACACAGTTGCCAGGTAATCCCTTTGTTCCTTCTGTTGCCGTGTGCAAGAAGTGCTCTGGCGCAATGTGTCGTCATCATGTCAGAAACTACAAGATCAGCTGCTCACGCTATCATTGATTTCCAATCAGAACCGACACCGTCGACCCATTCGCGGTACCAAGGCGGCCACTTTGATGTTGACAGCCTCTTCTCGGTGAACACAAACCGATATGCCGCAAGCACATGTAGGTTCATAAAGGAAGTGCATGCCGCAGCAGAAGAATTTCTAACGTTACTCAAGCAATAGACAATACCAGACGAAATTCAACAGCAACAACAGAACGTGTGCCGCTGCTCACATCCGCCGCGCTTCGATGGGAAGAAATGGAGCCTATCAGTCCACCTCGTTCGTCGGGTTTAAGTGCTGCCATAGGGTTCGGTCCCTTCCCTCCCTCTGAAAGACGCAGCAGCGACGGCCTTCTCGAAGGCTCGTACAGCCTGGTGCCTGCCTCGTCCCCACTGGAGCGCGTTTCTGCACAGGTCTGGCCAGACGTGCCTATGAATCACCGCACCCTCTTGGTAGCAGACTGTGTGCCTTCGCAGCGTATCCAGCAAGAGACGCCTCCAGCCTTCCTACGCAAACCACCGCAAAGTGGTGCGATCGCGCGCCCCAACTGGTCACAAGTGGTCAACGGCCGAAAAAAGACAGCAGCTCCTCTGACATCGAAATCAGTCACACGCGTCAAGTCGCCAGACACGCCTAACGGGGCGGGACTTGTGCCACAGCCCAGTGCTCAACCTCGACAGGCCAGATCGACCGGCGCAATAATGTCGCCGGCCTCGCGTTTGCCGCGCAAGAAGTCGGTGGATGTGGGCGCATCTCTTGGCATGACGTCTCAGTCGTCAGACATCCAGCCTAATAAATCGGGCAATTCGGTGAAGCTTCTAGCTGAGTCGCTTTCCTACCAGACACTCTCCGCTGTCAACAACAAGCGAGCAAGCAAGCCCGAGCCGTATCCTGTTCTACGCATTTCCAACGTTAGTATATTTGCATGGATGGCACGTGTAATGTGCTCATTTCTTGTTTTGGTGTATAGATTCCTTGGAGCATCACTCTGACGGAGTTGCGCTCCCTTGTATCCCATGTCAACATGCCCTCTCAGGAAGAGCACGCTCAGAACGTCCATGTAAGCATATAGCGGCTTAGTTTTCTTTACTCATCCTTGCTATAGGTCATAATCAACAAATCGACTGGAAAGACTATGGCCAATGCCTATATTGAGGTCGAAAGTGAGCAGGATATCCATAAGGCTGTCAATAACTACAAGCATCCGCCCATCAAGGGTCGCAAGATCTTTATTGCTCCTAGCTCTCAAGATCAGATGCTAGCAGATCTATTCCCGGAATGGCCTGGACACTTCGTTCACGGTGTACCTGTCCTTGACAACAAAGAGACTCTCACGTCCATTATCGACGCTACTGAAGCGACGTCTCCTCCCCCGCCACCTCTTATTCAGCGTCAAGAATTTGAATCACTTTTGCAAATCTGTCGCAATTTCAAGGTAACAAAATTTGGAAGAGAGGGAAAATCGTAGTTCATACATGTATGTAGGTGCATTTCTCTCGCAAGTGTGGAGAACGACCCTTTGAAAACTTTATCTCTCTGTTGGTAAAATTCCCGTGGGATCAGCCCCAGATCATCACGACTCTGCAAAGAGATCATCTCTACGAGTACTACAAGCTGGCTACAAGTAAGTCACTCATACTTCAGCTGAAAGTGTGCTCATACTCCTTTTAGTGGTCTTGAAGAACCATTTGTCCAAGCCTTATGTGAACTTGGACCGCACCCTGATGACTCGTATGGTGCGCGCCGCGGTGCAGTGTCCTGGACTGACCATTCCTCAGAAAAAGGGTGTCCTTCTTGCCGGGTAATTACGACAGATAGATCTATACATTCATTGACACTTATTTTTATAGTGGTGCTACCTGCCCACCCGACCTTGAATACCTTCTGGTATCTCCGTCCACAGAGGAGGCACCAGATCAGCAGCAGGAGCAAGTGCTACTTACTGAGGAAGAACACGAGGCAAGCAGCTCTTGCTGAATATGAAAAATGCGGTGATATAAGAAAAAACAAAAACTATCGACCTTCTTTGCGACCCCTATCGTATGTATCAGTAGCGTAAACCAAGAACCGCACAATACGAAAGGATACTCTCCCCCCCCCCACACACACACATACTCATAGCGAACGAAAAAGTATAGCTGAAATAATGAAACCAAAAGTAACCGGAACAAAGGCTCAATCTATGTTATTAAGAACTTCATGTTTTCGTAATACATGAGCATGGGATTCTCTCCACTACGGGTGGTTGTCCGTTCAATTTCACCGTAACGCTCACAAAAGTCGCGATGAGTCAGGACCTTGACGCTCTTGTCGCTGCCTGCGCGAGCGTCGCGGCACACCATCAAATACATGTCGCGGAGCACTTCAAAGTTGGTGGGAAAGAAGATATCGAACCATCCGGGTTGGACCATGTACGTTGAGCAAGGGACCATGGTGCCCTTGTAGCGCGTCTGCACGACCGGTCCATCGACACCGTCCACTGCATCGGGCAGCTCTGAAAAGTCGGAGAGGATGAGTCTGTGTTGAGGAAAGTGTTCCTTGAGGACTTCGAGGAAGGCGTAAAGCTTGGTGGGGATAAACTCGGCCTTGGAAAGGTTGGGTGCGTATGGTAGCATCTTGAGAAGTTTGTACCACATGGGGTTGGCGAGTGCAGGTGTCTTGTAGTGGGTCTGCTTCCGCGTGGCCAGGTACCGTGAGATCAGCGGGTCGCTGCCCACCGGCTCAAAGAATTCGGTATAATCGCCCTTATCATCGATGCTCACCAAGCCTTGATAGGCCTGCGCGGTCTCGGTGTCGTATCGGATCACATCGTGGGCAAAGTTATCCTAATTTCATTATGAGCAAGGCAAGAATCCAAGGCTGGACTTGAGGACTTACGATGACTTCCATGCCAAGGAAGAAACATTGGTCGGGGACATGAATATCCCAGTCGAAAATACTCTTGTTGATGATCTTGACGCAGGTATGTTGATCGGTGAGGTCACGGACTTCTTGACGCTCGGACTGGCGTTCAGCGAGTTTGCCCGAAATTTCAATGATATTGTACTGGGTGCGTTTGTAGACGGAAGGCTCGTATTTTTGGATGTAGTCGAGGATATTCATCATGAGCGTACCGTTACCGGCACCCATTTCATAAATGATCAGGTCTTGGTGCGGGAACTGGTTGAGCTTGTATTCGGACACCATATACTTGGCAATCGCATATCCATACCATGGCTAATACAATAAACATGAATAAAGCAAACAGGACGTTGCCGGACGGTGTACCTTGAATAATTCAGTAGGCGTATGCCAGACCTGACGAGCCACTTCGTCTACTTCGTCGGCATCGCTCTCCAGTTCCTTGTACATTTGCGCAAGCACGTTCATGAATTCCATATGGTCACGCATTTCGGTAAAGTCAAAGTCGGTCTCTGGTGAGAAAATGACGGCTTGCTTGGAAAAGTAGCCGTAGTTTGGGTTATACAGACTGTCATCGATAAAATCACGCGTCAGCATCTTTATCCGCGTAGGAGGCGTTCGGCTTGTGGTAATGTCTGCGGCGGTCTTGCGTGGGTAGTAGCAATGGGCGGCATTGGCTCCGGTCGCGGGTGGGTCGAGGAAAGGGAAGATCGACGTAGGCCGGACGAGGTTATTGTTGTTTTTGTTGTCCGGGGCTGAGTGGGCTTTATAGCGACGTGCGATCCACCCAGAAAGCTGAGGGCGTCGTGTGCTGTTGAACAAGGATCGTCGGGCACAATGCATTCGAGATTATAAAGTTGACTTTTTTTTTTTCCTATTTCTGTTTTGCGCACGCGGATATGGATAGGCGTTGCCGTCCCTGGGCTGGCCTGTCATCCCCATCCCCCAAACCCAAGCCAATCCACTCGCACGCACCTGATCCAAACTCCGAGTCTCTATTTCATCATCGCAACTCCATTTCATGGATTGTTGTCTCTTTTCTCCACTTTTCACAATGGTATGGCTGGCCCTTTTCTTATCTTATCTCCCACTCATTCACTTTCAAATAGGCAATCCAAGTTGGCGATATTGTATGTATACACCGTGCATCTCATGAATGATTGTCTTAACGCGTGTATATAATTTAGATCCCTGACGGCACCCTCCAGTACGTTCCTTACGACCCCAACGAGGCCCTGAACGCTTGCCCTCGGTAAGAAAGCCCATATTTCTCTTCTCTAATGGATGAGGAACTTACGTTCTCCATTAGTCCCCTCGAGTACAAGATTCACGAGAAGCTCAAGGGCAAGAAGGCCATCATTTTCGCCATCCCCGGTAAGATTTCATACCCAAAAAAAAAATATACCCACAGACCAGACCCGCCCCGATATAGACAGACTATTGACCAAAAACAGGTCCCTTCACGCCTACCTGCTCCGAGCAGCATGTTCCCGGATTCATCAGTGCCGCCGATGCCCTCCGCGCCAAGGGCGTCTCGGACATTATCTGCCTTTCCGTTGTCGACGGTTTCGTTATGAACGCCTTTGGCAAGGTCAGTGGCTCCAAGGACAAGGTCATCATGGCTGGTGACGGCTCTGCGACTTTCACAGCTGCTCTGGGTCTTACCCAGGACCTCACCAAGAACGGCATGGGCATCCGCGCTAAGCGCTTTGCCATCATTCTCGATGACCTCGTCGTCAAATACGTCGGTGTTGAGCAGGGTCGCACTCTTGAGGCTTCGGGCGCCGATGTCGTGCTGGCCAAGCTCTAATTTTCGGTTTCAGCCCAAAAAATTATATCAGCGCAAGAAAATCTGAGGTGCAATCCTCGAGCCCGCATTTATGGGAGCTCTTCCCTCACCAGAGTAACATATAAACAATAAACCCTTATCTCTTGACATTCTCTATACTCAAGTGTATCATAACGGGTTATAAAGTATATGGAAAAGGATAATTAGATCCAGTATTTATGATGATGGGTAACAGGATATAGCGATAAAACGACGATAAAAAGGCCATTGCATATCCAATAACGCGATATCATTCTTCAGTTTACACATGCCAATATGTCAATCATACCATCATTTCTACCTTCACTGCATCTAATACTTTACAGAAAAAAATAAACACTCAACTGTCCAGTAGTAAATGCACGCGTACTGACCTCCATTCTTTCCAGCGCCCGCTTTCTTTGAGCTTACTACACAAACATTATTGTCAGCGAACAGTTTTCATAAAGAGCCAAACGCCACCATCTTTTCAGGCATGAGCGCACCACATATATAAAATATGACTTTGTTCCACAGCGCCCTTTTTCATTAAGCTGTCGGAAAAGGCACCCCCGTTCTGACGCGTCGATGTCTGTAAAAAGAAAAAAGATAGATAAAAGACACAAAAGAAATAGAAAAACAAGTGAATTGCAGCTTGTGTCATCGCTAACCGTTATTACAAATCCTAAGTCTCGTGTAGTGCCTTCGGAGTTAAACAAAAACGCAAGCCTTAAACTTAAGAATAACGGATAGTCTAAGCGATGGATGCCTACATCAGCAGAATATACAAGCTTTGAAGATACTCAACTGACATATTAATGCAATGCAGCAGGCATACCGTTATACTGGGCGATGACAGTATATCAGAAAGGTTTTACGTAGGCACTCACAAACGTCAAATATCCAATGTTCATGCACTTTTTCCCACAAGGACAATTTGATTCGCGAAGCAACTGGCCATTTTAGAGGAGCAGCAAGTAGGCACGCACATTAGCTAGAAGAGAAGATAACGTTTTATTACGCACTATACGAATAGATACGAGCTCCAAAGGTGGGCATGTCTGTGCAGGGGCTGAGAGACAGAGACACACCGGTTATAGAGACTTGTAATCATCAAGCAAAAAGCCAAGGCTTTCCCGGTCGTACGTACGACACTCTAGAGTTTATTATTGCGCCCAACATGAATGTTTGGATACACAAACGTTTGTGATAACGCCTCATCCAAGCCCGAGTCGCGTATACATGGGTTTATGCGATATGCAACGGGAAAGAAGCACTATTTCTCTCTCTCAAGGAAGTCAACTTGCCAATGGGCAAAATTCGAGAACATGTAGCGTTATGCAGCTGACGTTATTTTCAGCTGACAGCACATACATAAATGCCCGCTCTGATCCCGCCTACACCAGGCAGTGAAAGGTGTGACAACGGATTGAATGATGCATCCGCAGGCCCCGTCTGTTCCTGCTTCATATTATAAGGCAAAGGTTATTTTTCACTTCCCTTTTCCCGTTTGCCTTTTCTCAACTTTCCTTTTTCTTCCTTTTTTGCTTCCACTGGAAATTTCCATCTGTAATATGGTGTTTAAATCCAACCTGCCTGATATCGCTGAACCCACCACGGATGTCTACAGCGCTGTATTTCGTCACTCGCGGCCTGAAGCCGACGCGGGTACGGACAGTCCAGATAGAGTCGTGTTCATTGATGGGTTAACGGGCAAGACACTGACTCTGCGGCAGTTGGATGATTTGATTCTTCGCTTTGCGGCTGCCTTGCAAGACAAGCTGCAGTTTCAACGCGGTAATGTCTTGGGTATCTATGCGCCAAACACTGTATGTAGTCTATGTTTCTAGTTTATTGTAAGTCAGAGGTATTAACACAGCGTAGGTCGACTGGGCTGTTCCTGCATACGGCGCTCTGGCTGCAGGTACGTCTTAGCTTCTCTTTGTTTCTTTAATTTCTCACTTGAAAATTCCCATTTGAAGGAGGCGTACTGAGCCCAGCTAACCCGACTTATACGCCCGAGGAACTGGCACACCAGCTCAGAGAAACCAAGGCCAAGATCTTGATTGCCCATCCCTCCAATGTTGACAATGCGATCAAGGCCTGTGGTCTCGTCGGCATTCCTCTCTCTAAACTATTCGTCTTTGGCGATACTCCCACCAACGGACATCAGCCTTATCTGTCCTTGCTTGGGGACAGAAAAGCCGAACCGGTGACGTTCAATTCGGCTGATGAAGCAAAGAATACCGTTGCGTTCATCTGTTTTTCATCAGGCACCACAGGCAAGTTCCTAAAAAAGGGTTTATTGTCACGCTAAAATAGTGTTTCCTTAGGTTTGAGCAAAGGCGTGATGACCACGTAAGTGATATCTGAGTAATTCGAGGTTTGATATGTTAACATCAGAGAAATTAGGCATGCCAACATCATCGCCAACGTCAGACAGTATCTGCAGCTGGATCGCCGGCACTACCACAAGGATGCGCGTACCCTTGCCATCCTGCCCTTCTTTCACATGTACGGCCTCAACCTGACCGTCCTTTCTTCTTTGTACATGCGCATTGCCATCGTCGTTCTGCCTCGTTTCGATTTGATCCGCTTTTGCGAAGCGGTGCAAAAGTACAAGATCACCTTTTCCGCCATTGTCCCCCCTGTCGCTCTGCTGCTCGCTAAGTCTGAAGAGGTACTCAAATATGATTTCTCGTCCGTAAAAAATTTGGTGTGCGGTGCCGCGCCACTTGATGCGGACTTGCAGCAGGCCGTCCGCAAGCGATTCCCCCAGATCGTGATCCGCCAAGGTGTAAGTACCCTCATAAATTGGTGATGTACGCTAAAAACTTTGTTAGTACGGCTTAACCGAGACTTCTCCTATTGTTTGCTTTGAGGATGCCGATGATGTCATGCCTGGTAACCAGATAGGGATAAAAGGTTCTATGGAGATGTGCTCATACAAAGACATTTTATCAAGGTTCTTCCGGTGTCCTAATGGCCAACAGTGAAATCAAGGTCGTGAATGATGAGGGAAAGGGTAAGAAGAGGAAGAGTCTAGGTCTGAATCCATTTACTGATAGTTGACGCTGTAGAGCTCGGGCCCAACGAGCGAGGCGAGCTGTGGGTCAAGGGCCCCAATATCATGAAGGTAGAAGGAGTCCGATAGACACGTCTTTTATCTGACATGATCACCCAGGGCTATCTGAACCGTCCTGAAGAGACGGCTCGGTGCATTGACAAGGACGGCTACTTTCACACCGGCGACGTGGTCATTGTTGATGACAAGGGCCGTATCTACATCGTGGATCGAATTAAGGAGCTCATCAAATACAAGGGCTTCCAGGTCGCACCCGCAGAGCTGGAGGGCATTCTGGTAATAATATGGGAAATAAGGGCACAAAGCATATCATATTGATACATCTATATTCATAGCTGAAGTCGCCACTAGTGGCCGACGCGGCAGTGATTGGCGTCTATGATAGCACGCAGGCGACCGAAGTGCCTCGTGCCTATATTGCAGTCAGTGCGGACGTGCCTCGAAACGACGAGACGGCAAACGCAATCAAGAAATACGTGGCAGATCAGGTGGCTCATTTCAAGCAGCTTGGCTCGGTACGGTTCGTGGATACTATTCCCAAATCTGCAACGGGTAAAATCCTGCGCAACATCCTTCGAAAGGAGGTCCAGGAGGAACTTAAGCAGGGAAGCGCACGTGCACGTCTTTAAAAAGGCTATAACTGTAGCACTACTCAATTCCATATGACGTAGTTGCATATCGTTAACTATCTTCCAACGGGTCTATGGATTCCTACCACTCAATTGGGAGCTTGTTTTTGTACGTATCTATCTTTAAAATAAACTACTCAAAGCATGAGCGTAGTAAATATTGTTAGAGATGCAAATTAAATGTACTTTACAAAGTACAAGACTTGTATGTTGAATATTAGCGGCAAAAACGAATTTTATAGTTCAATGGGCGTGGTACTTTCGAGTCATATGAGTTCAGCAATGATTAGCGTTATTGATCGATCTGGGGATAAAGGAAAAGGAAAAAGGAAAAGAACAAAGAACATGTATACAATTGAAGAGCAAAGCAAAATGAGGGACATAAGAAGCAAAACGACAAGTGTGTATAAGAGGGTATTATAGAGAACTAGGACATAATAATTGTATAGTGGTAAGTGGGAGTATATAGTTATCGTAGATGGCTGGAGGCATGATCGGGGTAAGCAGAAAGAGTCGGAGAGGAAGATAAAGACCGATCATGGGTACATTCACGGAAAGTCAGGAAGGGGTACAGCCGGTACATGATTGTCCAACACAGGATAAGACAAATAGTAGTTTTCTTGAGCGAAACCAGTCGCAGGCATCTCTGGTGCGAAATTGGGCACCGTGGCATCTAGTATACGAGGGTCGATACAAGGATTTTCAGGAGTGAGAGGATAGACCAGGTCGTAAGCGTTATCAAACACTGCGTCCCCGTGGGACTCCGTTTTGAACAGACCGGTCACAAAGGCTTCATAGATGGCACCAGCTGCGAGATATTCCAGCGTTTCTTCTTTGATGAGTTCGTGGTGAATGGGATGCTGAGTGAAGACAGTGCTGTAGGTGGCGGGTGAGGTAGACCATTGGGGAGAGCTTGGCTCGGTCGTGGGTGTGTACATAGGGGACGACGACGCGGTCGACGACGCACTGTCACACAACATTCCGACAGGAGAGCCAGGTACGGAAGAGTCGATCATCGGCAAAAGATCTTGCTTCGTTCTCGGACCACACTCATAGAGGTACTGCATGAAAGCGTTGTTGGTCTTGATGCGTGAAGTAAAGTCCCCCTCCTTTTTATGGCGCGTGTACTTGCGCACGGGCCGAAGTGACCGTTTCTGGGGTTGGTATTTGTAATTGGGATATCTATTGTTCCAACATAGTGGATCTGTCAATAAGCTACGTATGGTAGACCCTTTTCCCTGCCAAATGCATACTTGTTTTTATGCTCAATGCTGGCCAGACGCGCGCGTTCGCGGTAAGGTGCCTTCTCTTCATCTGACATATCCTTCCACCACTTTGCAATGACCTTTGAAATGTCACGGTGGTTGGCGCCATAGCAGTTTTCAAGGATTTCGCTTTGCTTCTCCAGACGGAAGGCCATGAAACAGTTCATGGGACGTGGGATTTTTTCCTGTGGAGTGTCTTGAACATCATGTTCAACTGTAGGTGTGGACTGACGACGCTGATTTTGGCGTCGGCGTTTGGGAGACATTGTCGTGGTGTAAAGTTTGTAGAAATAAAAGTATGATACGTGTGTGGGGAATATGGGGTAATGAGGCGGTCAGAGAACAAAAGAGCACTGGTGGTTTATATAGAAGTTTTCCGAGTGCAAGGATTACGATATTACGCGCGAGAGAAGCGTAGGTGAGAAAGGAATAGATGACACTGAAGGAATAGAGTTGAGGGCTGAAATTAACATTTTTCATCGCCCAGCAAATCAAAACTAGTGATGGCAACAGATCCATACGCCAGTCAATGAACAAGTTAGAAGCAGGGCATGTTCCGGTCTTTTACCGTATATGGTCTATAGCCGTGGATTGTCTACTGCAAGACTTTCTGGTGCTCGAGCGCCTTCCCCAACTTGGAAAAATTCTCGCCGCTTCTTGCGTACAACTCCTCACAACTCCTTTAACAGGCCTTGCATTCCCGCCCTTCCAGCACGTAACCCCACATACGCTTACACCAGTATATCTCCAACAAGAAATGACCCCTGTCCTATCCAGCTGATATGTCTGTCCTTTCGCGTCTTCCATTAAGTAACACGTATATGAAGGAAGTATATGTTTCGTATTAATATTTACAGACTTCCAAGGCAAATATCGTAATGTTAGCAAACCCTTAAGCTTAATGGTAATGTGCGTGTGTTCCACGGCTTTGTGCAAGTCAGAAGTTCTGAAAACCCGGAGTGTCTGTACATAAGCAAATCCGAAGTCAGGAATTATGGCTTGTGTCTCGAATAAAGGAAAAAGCTATCTAATCATAAGGGAGCCGTGTTACAGGAGACCTTGGTACTCGTACGCGACGGTGACCCGATTTTATGCTATATTTAGTAGGCCACATTGCATTGCAAGCACCTTCCTGACAGCAAATTATACTTATCTTTCTATTTCTGTGCTCGTCATGTGCTCCCCATCAGCTGGTAACTTGGCCTTGAAACAATAGAGAATGGAATGCATACCAATATTCGCACTAGAGTTTGCAACATGAAGCAGGTTTAAGATTAGTCATGTACTGCAGCAGACAAGGAAAAAGGACGAAAAAGCGCGGGCTGAACATGGTGGTAAACGTACATCAGAAGAGCGTTGTTACGAGAAAAAAGCGGTGCACGTCCTTGAATCGTGTAAAAGCTTATTGGTGCTCGATCACTGTTTTAAGGTACTCTAATGTACGTACTTTCTTCTTGATGCTATGCATCGATTGAATTGAACGCCGAGTGGAGGATTCTGAATTACCGTTTTGCTTGTAGTACATACAAGCAAGTAAGACCGTATTACCTCCAACTGACTTGTGCTTCCACATGGGTGAGACGACCGTAGGGGCAGATTGATCGACAATCTCAGGTACAGTGACAAAATAACTGACAGCTACCTCCCATCCGAGTAAATGTCCTTTCGTATAACTCTCAAAAATGGGAATAGCTGCGCTTGTGAGATAAAGAGACTTATGCCCCACACGGCACATTATACTTTATGTTCCATCAACGTATAGACGCGCGTATGTATCAAGATGCTCTAAGAACGAAGTAACAATCATTAAAGACGCATGGAACAAATATTTGAGGGGGTTTGGTTTTGGCCGTGCATGCAGAATGGGCTGACTGTATGCCAAATATGGAGCGTACAGGCTTCTGCTTTCTGTCGATTGAATGCATCTTAATGCGCAAAGGAGGTTAAGCTCATGATACAGCATGGAGACTAGTAGATATAGTTAGTCTAGTAACCATTCTAATGTATTTGTTGGGTATATCGTGTCATGAGAAATCCGGGCAGGTATCCGTTTGTTTGGGTGTCAAACTCCTTTTGGTATGACAACAGTGATTTTATCCGCTGCTGCTCCCCAAGCGATGCGCTTGTTAACAAACAGGGCGTACCATGTTGTGAGGACAATAAACCACACACCACACCCGATTGCTGACATGTAGACAACTGTACACAGATTAACTTTCTCTCTTATTGTCATTGACGAAAGATGCTTACATTTCTTCAGATCGGGCGGAGCAGAGGGCTTTCGACTGGCACGGGCAAAGAAAAGGACATTAATCAACCAGAGGAAAGGCAGAAACGCAAAGCCGCCGTAAAACATCCTTTTGCAGAGCGAAACAAGTTCGTCTGGCTTCATCTTGTCAATCTTCGCCATCGTTACAGACAGTCGCTTGAGATTCGGGCAAAGAAATATTCCTGCGCGCGCCCTGCTTGTGTTTTAATCAAAAAGCGAATAAGGAAATCACGAGGATGGCCTCCATTCCCGCAGCGCATTGTTCCGTCACACAAAAAATTCATCCATTAAATACGGGTGATGGGATGATCATTCAAGACTACCATGTCCTACCTCTACTCAATTAAACCAATATATGCTGCACATCGTTTCTGTTTATTTTCGTTAACTAGCCAGAGAGGTTTAAACAGTGAGGATGCGAGTGCGAGATTCGAGAAAGCGGCATGTATATGTGTATGTAAGAATGGGGAGATGGGAGATTTAGAAGGATTCAGTAGACTTAAAGTGGTTATCGTCGATGGTGGTGTAGCAGTGACCTTCATTAGAGAGGTATTCGATGGCATCGCGGATCTTGGTTTCGTCATGCTGACCACGGAGGGCACTGAGGATGACATCTACACTTGCACCTGTGTCCGATTCCTGATATTGCTTAATGATTTTCAGCACCTCGTCGTTGATATTTCCGCCTGCGCTTGTAGAGTTGTTTGCCGTGCTCATCGTTGTATCACCACCACCAGCACCCTAGGTACATATGAGCCACTGCGTATCCTGGTTTTTCCAACTTACAGGAGTTCCCTTGGTGAGTCTCAGATGGGTACGGATGGCATCCAGAAAATGATAGCTGATTTCGTTGAAATCAGTGATGGGAATGATTCGGTAACTGACAACGCTAATTTTGCCGTTGAACTGATTGGGACGACCGAAGACGCGGACGTACATGTCCGTCTGGAGTTCACGTCGTTCCGCAGCATTTTCAGCTGTCTCGGCCTGGTCAATCCACCGCTTGACTTCAAGTGCGCCTGTGCCATCTTCGATCATATAGGTCGAGTTGGTTGACAGCTCGCTGATGTTTCGGATCACGCCTACGAAGGTTACCTAGGAACCGTCAGTTTATTACTTCTTTTTGATTCTTTTGATCTCACTTGGGTGACATCGGCACCATCGATCCGCAGTGTACTGTCATGCATCAAGTCAGCCTTGAGAAGCTGTCTCAGAGTAATGGGTCGCATCGTTTGCTCGCCCATTGGTCGCTATATATTGAGCGAGTTTGAGTCTTTGAATGGGGAATTGAAGTCAGGGCGATTTCTTTTCTTACACGAGGGGCAGAAGCGCTCGTTGTACCCGAGTTGAACGATGTGTCCATGTATCCACCGCCTTCAGAATAATCTAATAGCAGAGCATGGTGAGAAGGGGTATAGGGCGGTTTAGCAATCCATACCGTTCATTGTGTTGTCTTTGTCTGAGTGTGTTGTTTAAGAAGACGAACGCGCGTGCCAGGCGCGTTCAGCAACGAAAATAATTTTTCGGCGCTGGACGCGTTCGTCCAGATTCGTCGGACCATCGAATTTATAGGCCACAGCTGCAAAAATACACCATAAAAAAGAATTCGGGTAGCTACAGTTTACATATGAAGCATAAAGCATAGAACCTAAAGCTGAACAAGATAAATATTCTCTAATAGACCTTAGTTTGAGCAAGATATCCCAGCGTTTGGATGTCTTTTTCGTCCACGCTACGTATGATGATCCCTGGGAAAACAAGCGCCTTCCTATGTATATTGGTCTGCTCGGTTCGATCACGAATCTTTGGGAGGGCGAATGATTGGTAGAGCATTTATGCAAGCAAGATAGTTTTAGCTCGACGTATGGGGAAGCAACAGGCCATTGCACAAAGGACAGAGGCTGTCCATCAGCAGTTGCGAAAAGTTTCCCACGCTGCCTGTGTGATAAAGCGTACGGTTTCGCCACTCATTTTCTCTTGATTTCTCTCCCCTGCAATGACGACCTCCACCGATCCCTACTCCTATCTCGAAGGCTTTGGCAACCACTTTACCTCAGAAGCTAAACCGGGTGCTCTTCCCAAAGGTGATATACCCTCTAAATTCCCCCGTTGACCTTCATCGAACTCACCTTCCTCCCTCTTCCTAGGACAAAACACCCCGCAGAAATGTCCTTTCAATCTGTATGCCGAGCAGCTCTCTGGAAGTGCCTTTACTATGCCGAGAGCCCAAAATTTGCGAAGGTAGATAGACAAGAGGCACACGTGTCCAGTCCCTAACGATATGATAGCTGGCTGTACCGAATTCGGCCCTCGGTGGTCCATGCGCCCTTCCAGTCGCTGGAAGACAGCGCCTTTTTGGTCTCCAAATTCAATGAATGCGAGGTGACCCCCACCCAGCTCCGATGGAGCCCGTTTGACTTGCCCAAGGAAGGTGAATCCGTCAACTTTGTTCAAGGCATCAAGACCGTGGCTGGCGCGGGCGATCCAGCTTGCCGCAGCGGTCTGGCTATCCATATCTACACCGCCAACCGCGATATGGATCACAAAGCTTTCTACAATTCGGACGGTGATTTTCTGATTGGTATGTATGCATACATAAGAAAAGAGTATATGTTCTATGAATAGCTCACCTACATTCTGATCAGTCCCTCAACATGGACGATTGGATATCTTCACCGAATTTGGAAAAATGATGGTGGCTCCTAATGAGATCTGCGTCATTCAACGCGGCGTACGCTTTTCTATCTCCTTACCAGACAAATCAGCGTAAGTTTTACAGAAAAAAAGAGTCAACTTATTTTGACTTTATTACATGTTATAATAGTCGTGGATACATGCTCGAAATCTACGGCCATCACTTTGAGTTGCCCGACCTTGGTCCTATTGGTAATCATTGCACAATATGCAGCTAACAAATATCGACGCCTAATCTCGATGTTAAATGCTAAACATTTAACCTAGGTGCCAACGGACTCGCCAACCCACGCGATTTTGTGAGCCCTGTAGCGGCCTATGAGGAGGAAGCCGACGTGGACTGGGATATTATCACCAAGTTCAACGGCAAACTGTTTGTCGCACGTCAGCGACATACACCCTTTGATGTTGTGGCATGGCATGGCAATTATGTGCCTTACAAGTATGATTTGGATAAATTCTGCGTCATCAACAGCGTCTCGTTTGATCATATTGTAAGTTGATCATATTTTTTTTACTTCTTACTTTGAGCCTTGACAATTTCTATTTTTACCCCCTTTGCCTCCGATGCGTAGGACCCGTCGATCTTTACGGTGTTGACCGCCAAGTCGGATACGCCTGGTCTGGCCATCGCTGATTTCGTCATTTTCCCGCCACGCTGGGCGGTAGCAGAGAAGACGGTAAATAGGATCCAATTCTTCGCAGACTGTATGCTATTTTCTTCTGTTGACCCTTTTTTTCTGTTAGTTCCGGCCGCCCTATTTCCATAGAAACTGCATGTCCGAATTTATGGGGTTGATCTTGGGAGACTACGAAGGCAAGTCGGATGGCTTCTTGCCTGGAGGCGGCTCGCTGCATAGCCCCATGACACCGCATGGCCCCGACGCAGCCGTTTTCGAAGCCGCATCAAATGCAGACCTCAAGCCTGTGCGCGTTGGCGATCGCACGCAATCCTTTATGTTTGAGACAAGTTTGATCTTGAATATCACACCATGGGCGCTCAAGACTTGCGGCAAGGTGCAGGAAGATTACTACAAGGCATGGGCCGCTCTCGAAAGCAAGTTTGACTCGTGAGTTTTATATATATGTGGT
>VAFG01000370.1:144303-203331 GCA_013461545.1 Syncephalastrum contaminatum | reverse complement strand
CTTTTTTTTTTTTTTTTTTTTTTGGCAGCGGCGGCTGACTGGCAAATAAATGGGAAAATGCGTTACAACAGGAATATTATGCATATTTACCCCACGATACCGCCGTCGAAGATCACTAGATGCCCTGCTTTCCTTTGTTTGCTAATAATGCATCTCGTATGTCTGGACGTGCATCTGTATCTGTCAAGTTATGATCCCTTCAATACATAGATGAAAGGAAAAGACTATACATCTGCCCAATATAGGCGTGCTTCATTCTCACATACGTAGTACCTAGAATTAACCTGCCGCTTCAACATCAGGCTTGAAAACGCACGCAGATAGCGTTACTATTAGCTATAGTATAGTTTTATAATCAAATTCAGGTGCATGCCTTTTGAGAGGTTCAGTTATACTCGAAAGGGGAAACGAGTTGGCCATGAGTTGTACCTGACTCGTTGCTCCGTGAAATGGGTTTGACATTTTATTGGCTCGGAGGTGCAAATTAGGTGGCAACTAGATATGCTTTGAGCAAAAGACAACCCAAACCTGTAACTTTCTCTCCATTTCAGTGAGAGGAATTCATTCATTACAATGTCTTTGTTTCTTTCCAAGCTTCTAGCAGGAAGGAACAATACCAAGACAAAACTCGAACTTCTCTCTGATGCCTGGACAAGCATCCAAAAGTACTACGAGACTGCCGCAGGTAGAGCTTCCAAGTTGAACACTCTGGACCCCCTTCTCATCCCTGTTTGACTCGCAGATCCACTCAAGGATGCCATTGACGTGACGCCTATTCCTTGCTGTCTGCAGAATATTGTCAAGCTTATTCAGGCCGAAGAACTCGAGTACGAGCGTGCGAGCGATAGCTTAGAGACCGGTCCGTGCCTGGAATATGTACTGCAAAAGCGTGTGCTTGAGGAACTGGTCGAGTTTGCCAAAGTCGATGTAAGTTTGTGCTGGATTGGATAAGTGTCAAGGAATAGCGTTTTGACTTATGATTGATAGACGCCTATCGGCATGCGTATTCACTGCCTCCGCTTCTTTTGCAGTCTCGTCACCAATGTCCACGCTCAGCTCCTTCCAGAGCGTGCTGTACATGCGCCTCTGCAAAAGCTCATCAACTCATGCCATCGTCTGATATCGCAGCACTATGAACGCTTAGCCGCCGATGGAGAGTGTTCCGAGGAACGCGCGGCTGCCATTGCCACTTTGTCTTTGGAACTCGTCAAACTCATGCATGGCGTCTTTTCCCACTTCAAGGGTACCAATGCCGCCTTGATGGATTTGTTCTTCGAACGAGGCTGGTGCCGCGGTTTGGGTGAGAACGTGTGGCGAAGCAGCAAGGATGGCAAGACCTTCCATAAGCGACGTGAAAGCATGGACGAGAAAATCGCCTGGAACATGTTCCTGACGGTAGGTTCTTGGCTCGTTTTCGTGTCGCTCTTTCTTATCCATCTTCTTCCTGTAGCCGCGCTTCGACATGTTTACTTTTTTGATCGATTACATGAACATTCCCGGTGAGACAGGCGAGATTGCTCGCGAAGCCATTTTGTTTGCACTGCGCCTGCTCGATGGTGATCCAGAGTATGTCTGCTATGTCGTCGAATACTCGGGGCTGTGTGAAGTTGTGGTATGTTTGCGCATCCATCCGAAATGACTGCATATTGAGCCATTTATTTTTATCTTGCAGGCTGAGCGACTTGCCCTCTTTTACGCCAAACTTCCTAAAAATGCAGGTGCCTTCAGCATATCGAGCAACAACCGCGTGGTCCCCATTCGCCCGCCTCGACGCCGCATCCATTTTTCGGTGCCGGCTATGATTACAAACAATAGCCTGATGATCACTGTCAATGCACACAACAGCTTTAAAAAGAAGCGTAGAAAGCGAAGCTCCTTCGACGCCAACTTTGTCCGCTCCCTCGAGTCCATCCGCGATGGTGAGCGTATCGTGGACGAGTTCTACAGCTTTTGGGAATACCTCAATGATGTTGCCCGTGTGGCAGACCGACGCTTGATGACGGCGCTGATGGCGCAGCTTGCCACAAGTTTTTGGCATCCAGTTGTTTGCACAGCTCTCAGCTCGCCGTCGGCTACACTCGCCACCGCTGCCACAGCCTACACGACGGAAATGGTCCGTTCGCTCACAGATCAAAAACTTCTGCACGCCTTTTTGGTTGTTTTGATTGGTGAAGAGGGCGGTGTGGGTAAGGATTTGGAACCCGAGATCCGTAGCACGCAACCACGTCAAGATTTGCTCGACGACGACCGTGAGGATACAGAGTCGCTTCAGACAGACGAGGAAGAGGAAGAAAAAGACAAGGTAGCCGGTTTTGCTGAAGATGATCTCACACTGCGATCGCTGCTGATCAACCGACTGGATGCCGAAGCGCCTGATCTGTCACTCGCATCGCTGCGTCTCTTTGATACCATTATCGAGACCTACAACCAATTCGCTATTTACAACCTCGTTCTCCGCAACTATCTGGATATCACGCCGGATGGTGAGTACCTGGAGGATCTTGAAAAGGCAGAAGAAGCCAAGGATACGGATACGTCGTCGGTGGGTTCAAAGACAATGGACGATCGATCAAGCACAAAATCAGAGAAGGTGGACGACCTGGCTGTTGGCCAAAAGACAGAAGAGACAAAGACAGACAAGAACGATAAGGTGCGATGGATTGTGGAAAGGTAAAGGGATACTGGGGCAATCTTCCACGTTACTTATCAATGTGTAAAGGATTCTGTCGCTCTTACCGCTTGAAGACGAACTCGAACGCATGAAATCGCCTCCACTGTCATCCGTTATCTCCTCTGACTCATTCACACCCTCGGTGCACGATCCCATGTCACCTGGTGTGGACGAAAACCCCACGCCCAAGACCAGTCTTGGCGATGGTACGGGTCAAAACGTGGTTATTCCGGGCAACAGCTACGACGACTATTTCCATGAAGCCCGCGAACGCTTTCAATACGGCTTGCTCGCCAAAAATTTCTGGCGAACCCCCTACCCTCCCGAGAAAACCAAGAAAGACTATGCACGCGAAGCCGAGCACCGCAAGGGACGGCCCCAGAGACGACCGATGAGCATGATCGTCTCGTCCAAGGATGCAGAGCTCCACCGGGATAATGGGTTTGAAAATGACACGCTTTCTATCCGCAAGCTGTATGGCAGCTACGAAGGTCTCTTCATGAGCAGAATCTTTGATCTCTTCTTCAAGTTGCTCGAAGCGCCGATGGAGCAAAACCTTCTGGTCACCAGTATCTTGCAAAAGATCGCCGGTGTCGTTGACAAACGCGTCGACGGCGTCATTTGTGAGTGGCGCGCTATCCGTGTCGGCGGCGACGGAACACTCTACGGTGGCGTATGGACGTTGCCGAGCGGAAAGGGCAACCGACGAAGCTTGTACTCGATGTTGGAGCAAGTGACGTTTGAAGCATTGAAGCGCGCACAGCTGGTGCCCAATTTCGAGACGCGCATTTCGATTGCCAAAAAACGCGGCGTCCTTGCAGGTCATAACCCACCTGTGCAGCACGCAGCCCATCCAAAACGCTCCACGTCTTCCTACACCCTGTCATCCTCCACCCCTACACCCCGCGAAAATGGGAAGCGCTCTCTCTCCCGGCATCCAAGTTTGTCGCAGCTTGTCTTTTCCAAGGGCGCTTCGTCTCCTGTCAGCGAAGTACCCGCGAGTCCGAGCTCACCTTCGGGCACCAAATCCGCCGGTTTAATGTCGTTGCGTGTCAACACCAACCCACACAGCGGCGGTAATAGCCGTGAAAGACCCAATGGTGCTTACCCGCCCCCTACCAAGAGCACCAACAGCAGCACATCGAGTCGTGGTAGCGCCAGCAATGGAACTAGCAACGGCAGCAGTACGAGCAACGCCAATAGCACTACCAACAATGGCGCGAGCTCGCCTTCCACATCTTTCTTCCAACAATCCCAACGTACCAACGCCACACCTGTGACGATGACGAACCCTTTTGCCAAGCTGTCCAACTTCGTCAACTCCTACATTGTCCTGCAGGAATTTTGCAAAGAGCTGGCCGCTGTTATCCTCGTGCGTCACGCATCTAATAACAATGAATCGGGCCTGATGCGGTATCAAGATCATCATCACAAACGCGAATCCATGTTTGGCGCCCCGAACGACTACTGGCTCGAGGATCGCGCTCTGGACGACGACGATATTCTCGATGGAGAGAAGCCAAGCATGGACAAGTGGCGTAATCGTATATCGATGGTATCCACACTGGCAGACTGGCGGAGTGTGCGAAGCCTTGATATGATTGACGAAGCGCTTTCTAACCGTATCCGTTCCGCCTCAAGCGATGGCAAGTGGTGAACTTCTATGATACCGATCACTTTTTATATATTATATATATTGTCAAATAAACAAAAAATCTATGTCTATAATAATCAAGGAGCTCGCGCCTAGGATGGAGTAAAACCATTTGTTTTCATACAATTATTAACCTCATCGACTCTTTCTTCGTTCTCAAATAATGCATTGCGCGCATGATATGGGCTCACATCACGGGATCGCTGATAATATCACACCAGGCTCTCAGCATACCGACTTTCACCTCGTAACTTTTTCTCTATATATTGGATCATCTGTGATACACAGTAGTAGAGGGCATCAAAGAGTAGCGGTATCAATACATCGATGACGGTACTGAGTGAGAAACGGCTGCCACTAATAAGTAATGGATTACAGCGGGTGTGCGATGTAGGTTTTCTTTTTATGCTACCGTTTACATAAACAGATATCCTACTGTAGTGTATCATGGAAACTGTATAAGGTTGGATGGTTTCAGAGTGTAGAATTAACAGGAATCGATCAATGGGTTCAGAGAGTGTGCAGAAATTGGCTGCATGAGGGACGCCAAAATAGGGAACGGACGCGGTAGATGAAAATGAGATAGTTCTTTCTTTTGTTGCTGCTGCTGCTGCTTCACCGGCAGCAGTTCTACACTTCCCACTATGCATAAAGACATTCTCAAAGTCGTCCTTATTGGTGATGGCGGTGTAGGAAAGGTATGATGACAACATTCCTACATAAGTATACAAGAATAACCCATTTCTTTTATTTAACAGACCAGTCTACGGAATCAGGTGCATATAAATATATGTATATATACGCATACATGGAATCGCTGACATGTCACCCTTTATTCTAGTTCATACACAAACGATTCACAAACGCTTATAAAGCGACTATTGGTAAGGGTAGTTTATTATAGCAGAATGAATACTTACAAGATGGACAGGAGCCGACTTCATCACCAAAGAGGTACTGACAGACGAGGGTAACAAGGTCATGGTCCAGATCTGGGACACGGCAGGTCAAGAACGGTTTCAATCACTTGGCGTTGCTTATTATCGTGGCGCAGATGCCTGTATCCTTGTTTACGACGTGAATAATTTTCTGTCTTTCCAGCATCTCGGTAAATTGAGACAATCCGTCGTCTACCTTTTATATCTTATACTCCATCCTTATCGATAGGCCGATGGCGAGAAGACTTTTTGAAGCAATCGTCGCTACCCAGTGAAGAGGCCGTGCATTTTCCAATGTTGATCATTGGTAACAAGATCGATATTGACGACCGAGTCGTTTCGCGGCGCCAAGCGCGCGCCTGGGCAGACCAGCATTCGAGCGATAAGATGCGCATTCCATGCTTTGAAGCGAGTGCCAAGGACGGTGTTGGTGTCGAGGAAGCGTTTACTCATATTGCAAAGATGGTCAAAGTACCCCAATTGGAACTGGACCTGAATGGCGGCGATGCATTGACCTTATCATCCGACACCCGCTCCAGCCGCCATCATCGTCGGTCTTGCTGTTAATAGCACCACATCCTATCTTCTTAGTTCTTCTGTTACGCTGTATTCTATACACCCTATATAGTTTCTTTCTTTTTCTCACTCTATCACATACCCACCCTTCTTTCCGTTGAGCATGATATCATTGTAACAAGATTCCTTTCCCACTGGATACATTGTCTTTTTGCATTATACTCAGACTGCTCTCCTGCTGTTGTCATCCGGAGAATTCTCGGGCCGGTGGAGTTATATGCTTCCTTGTTGGGTTCCCGAAAGCATAACATTGTTCGTTTTCTATTTTAATTCTTCTTTCACTGGCAACGACATGCAAAAGCGCCATATTGTTGTCTATTCCGTACTGGTATGGCTTCGATGGATAGCGTCCAGCACTCCGGGCTACGTCCATCCCGATGAATACTTCCAATCGCCAGAAATCACGGCAGGAACGGTCTTGGGTGTCGAGACTTTGACACCTTGGGAATACCAACCCATTCACGCTGCCCGATCCATTGTCGTTCCGTACGTTCGTTCTCACTATTTGCTACTTTGCTTCTAATGTACTAAAACACGACAGATTCTTGACCACGGGCCTGTCATTCTTGTTTATGCAACCATTCGACGCGTCTCAGAAAAGTACGTCTATTTCTTCCATGCTGATTGCTTATTAAGCCATATCTTATATAGTCCCGGAGACGGTCAACATATTCTTGGCTGAACGCATGCCCTTTTTTGCTCTCTCCTTGCTCATGGGTGAGTCCAATTCTAGTAGTTTTATGGCTGAGCTGACTGTCTCCAGATTTCGTTGTCTTCAAACTCTGCCGTCAGTTGCGGCAAGAGCCTCTGTTGCCCCTTGTCATTATGGCAACGAGCCAAGTCATGCTTGTCTATTACATGCGTCCCTTCTCCAACACGATCGAATCACTGGTGCTCTGCTTGAGTCTGCTCGTGTACTCCACCACCCTCGAACAGGTAACGCCCGTCTTGGGCATTCTCAAGTAGATGCTGATTACATTCATGCAGATTACGGCTGCCGCAGGATTTCTTCTCGGCTGCCTACTGAGCTTGGGTGTATTCACGCGGGTCACATTTGTCCTGTATGGTCTGCCTGTCGGTCTCGCCTACCTGAGAACGCTCTACATCCAAAAGTAAGTGGGGGGGGGCTTTATATGCAATGCAGGTAATCCTAACTCAAATTCAAGCGGAAAGCACATTGCCAGTACGGTAGCTTCGCTGATTCCCTTTGTCATTGGTGCTAGCTTCGTGTCTGTTGTCTGCGTTGTTGCCGACTCGTTGTATTACCAAGCACTTAAAGTCACGATGGATGGTGAGCCCTTTAACGACTTTATCCAAGTGCTCGATACTATGACAGATGTCTTTAAATGGCCCTCTCTTCGCTTCTCGGTAAACACAAACTTAAATGTAGTCCTATTTTTTCTAAGCGACAGTATCCAGGGCCACCTTGTCTTGACGCCATTGAACAATCTTCTCTACAACATGGACGTGGACAATCTCAAGCAGCATGGTCTGCACCCACGCTATCTCCACTTGCTCGTAAATACACCCATGCTTTATGGCCCCCTGGCCGTCGGTGCCATTTCGGCTGTTTATGGCAAGTTTTTGGAGGACAATCGGGATGATTTCCAGCAATTTTATTATGGTAAGGTTGCAATAGATTGATCTCAATATGAGGCTAATGGCGGTTATAGTGCTTCTGGGCACCATTGTGGTGCCACTCGCGGGTCTGTCGTCCATGCCCCATCAAGAAGCGCGGTTCCTGACACCATTGCTCGTTCCCCTTGTCCTGACGTATACTTGGAACCGTGACAAGCTTTACCGCTTCTTTTGGGTATACCGTGATCTTTGCTTTATCTGTATGACTCACTCGTGAGGTTTAGGTGATCTGGCCACTTTTCAACATTATCATGACCTTCGTTTTCGGCGTCCTGCATCAGGTAGACGCAATTATCTGCAATCCGTTATGTATTACTGAATTTACTGCTAAAGGGAGGCATGATGCCAGCCATTATGTACGTGCAACAACAATCTCTCGGCCTCCAGTCATGCGAGATGGGAGCCAATGGAGGCGTGAGCTGCCATTACGGCCCGCTCGGACACTTGCCCGGGGTGGACTTTGACTTGACAACACACCTATTGTTTTACAAGACGTACATGCCACCGGAACATCTCCTGGCATACCCCACATCATGGAAGAAAGGTAAATTATAAAAGTGATATAATGGACATAGTTTTCATGCGACAGAAAAACAATGTAGACCCCGATTGTCACGTGTATGTGGCTGTCAAGGACTTTGCCGGTCGTCTGGATCTTTTGGAGCAAGAGATTGCTGTCCGAGAAGGCGTTGACTTGCGAACGCGACGACCAACGGTGCCACAAATTGATTTTGCGCCGAGCGGTGAAAAGACTTATGAACGGTAATTTCGTAACCAACCGCGCTGTCATCATGCTGCAATAAGCTTTTCTGGCTCACACATTTGTTTGGTCTCATAGAACGCTTGTGATTGCCCCGAGCACGGCAATGCTTCCCCATGTCGAGAAGCGGAGATACCAGCTTTTGGCCAGTTTGAACCCGCATGTCAACTTTGATGATGCAGCCATGCTGTTACAAGCCATCCAGGAGGGGTCCTTCTCGCGTGCGATGATGGGCTTGAACGTTTATTTGCTATTGTCCGATGTTGACTAATAGATGAAATTAGTCCTCTTGCATATTAGACTATACATACAATTATCTGTTTATTTGAGAAAATGAAAATGATAAAAAGTGCTATCATGCATGTCAAGGAAAAGACTTCTGTGAAAAAATTCGTTTTAGTTACAAGAAAATGCTCTTCATACCCACGCTTTTCCTCATCAGTCGGGTCATGGCGGCCGACCCTGTGGCTTCAGACGTGGAGGCCAGCTCGACACATAATGACGGTGCGATGGCGTCGCCAGTATGGCTGGCGGGCTTGAAAGGCCCGGAAGGACTACATGTACGCCAAGACAATAGCGTGGCACGGCCGCTCGAGCCAGTGTCTGCACTTTCCCTGAGCCGATACCCTCCGCCGCTCAAGGCACCACCGTCGGACGACCCCGAAGTTGCAGCCGTGATGCGCCAAATCAACTGGTCTTTGGTGCCCAAGACCTCACCACGACACAAGGATGCAGCGAGCGGGGACCTGGATATTAAGCATTACGACGCCCAGGCCGACCCTGACTGCTGGTGGTCGAGCTCACTCTGCACCAAACCCAAGCTGGATTATCTTCCAGAAGACGTGCGTCATTGCCCTCAAGCGGGCGACTGGGGTCTCAATTATGACGACGGGCCTTTTCGCGTGTGGAGTGAGGATGCCGAGCTACAGGCGTGGCAGGAACCCCGCTTGTACAACTTTTTGGCCGAACATGGTAATCAAAAGGCAACCCTCTTTTGTAAGTAAATTACACGTGGTACAGCATGGCAAAAAAAAGTACTGACTTGCCTATTTTCCGTAACAAGTCATTGGCTCCAATGTGATCACCTTCCCGGAGGCGGCTCAACGCGCGCTGCAGGACGGGCATACGATCTGCTCGCACACGTGGTCCCACCCGCAAATGACTACCCTCAGTAACGAGGCGGTCGTCGCCGAGCTTTACTGGACCCAAAAGGCCATCAAGGAGGTGCTTGGCGTCACCCCCAAGTGCTGGCGTCCACCGTTTGGCGATGTCGATGACCGTGTGCGTGCCATTGCGCACGCGATGGGTATGCGTACCATTCTGTGGGATCAAGACTCGAATGATTGGGGCCTGGTATGTTGAGTTGCATAGAATTCACTGATCATCATCTGATTTTCCTTTTCCTTTTTTCAACAGCCTTCGTCTGCCGTCTCAGACAAGACGGTCAATGGCTATTTTCAGGATTGGATTTTGCAGCGTACAAAGAATCTGGATAACGAGCACGGGCACATTACCTTGGTAAAAAAAATTAGAATATGTTGTGCCACCGTGTCGGATTTTGACAGTTTTGAAATTGCATAGCAACACGAAAACAGCAATGCGACGATCGCCCTCACCGAGCACTGGCTGCCCCAGCTGCAAGAACACTTTAGAGTAATGCCAATCCACGAGTGCCTTAACGATGCGCAGCCGTACTGGGAGAAGGACTGGGTTTACCCGACGCGCGATCATCCTCAGCAGCAGGAACCTTCTGAAAAGCATTCGGCCGTTGGTACTATGGACCATGAGCAAGTTCCTGAACAGGATAACAAGGTGCAGCATGGTGGCAGTCAGGAGCAAGCGGCCAGCAGTGATGGTGCGACGCAAATGGTGGGTTCCGGAATCCATGGATTCTACGTCCTGGCAGCGGCGATGCTGTTGCAAATCTTGATGTAACACAAATAGATTTTGGGGGTGGTTCCAGGCCAACATAATAAAAAAAGGTTGCATTGGCGACACTTTATTACTGGATACGTATGAAGAGAACAAATACAAATGAGAGGAAAATGAGTTCGTGGTGTGTTGTTGTGTGCGTGTGCGTGTGAAACGTGAAAGAGAATAGAAAAACGCGTGAAGTGGTTTGTGACAGTGGAGAGCGTATTTTTGAAAGATGAGGAATAAAAGGGGAATGTTTTAGAAGCCATAAGAACCCTGCTGATGGGGCGGCGGCGGACGAGCGCCGACGTACTGGCCGGGGCCGAGGGGCGGTTGAGGCGATGAGGATGCGGAGGAATGTGTGGACGAGGCCCACGGGCTAGGCTGATCATTTTGAGGCCGGAACGATGGATAATAGCCACCAGCACCTGCACGAGCAGGGCCTTCCTTGGAAGGATCAAAGTAGTGCACCGGATCCTGGCCGCTGATATCGGAGCGACTGCTGTAGGCATCGTCGTCTGCGCCAGGGTCAAGCAAGCCCCGCTTGCTTTCGTCTTCATCCGCCGGCACAACCGAGTGCATAAAATGTACCGGGCCCATCTCGCGCAGCTGGCGTTCTTTGCGTTCGCGGCGCTTGAAGGCGCGGACGCGTTTCCGTTCATAGTCTTCCCATCGCTTGAGAGGCACGGATGAGGGATCAAAGACACCGTCTTTGTTGGCGTGGTCGTCGCCCTTTTCACCCTCGACCTTGCGCGTCTCACCCCATGAGAAATCATCGAAATGCCAGAAGGAGTAAACGGGCAGGACAAAGTTCCATACGGGAAGGGCAAGGAGGTAGATAAACATCCAAGTGAGGTAGACCCACTTGCGGGTCGTGATCAGGATCAATAAGGCGGGTGAGAAAAGGACGATAATGAGGAGGACCAGGGGCACAGCGGTCTGGAACGATGTGATTTGCGTCGATGCAATCGAGACAATTAAAACGACGGTCAGGCAGATGGCGACAGGCAGGGTAAGGGTACCAATCAGATCCATAAAGACGACAAACTGCATCGAGAAGCAGAATGTACCGCACAAGTTGCGGACCAGCACGAGCTCAAACAGGTTGTGGATGGTCGAGTTGATCCAGCGGCGACGTTGGGACAGCAGAACTTTGAACTCGTCGGGCACGATGGTTTTGCAGATAGCCTGGGGCGTGAAACCCATTTTGCGGTACGGAAAGTTGCGAAGCATGAGTGTGGTCAGGAAACGATCTTCACCGAGCAAGAGCAAATTCTTTTGATGGAGCGTTTCAATCACATTCGACGAGTATTCCTGGACAATTTCGGGTTTCGTGATGATCGGCACCCAGTCACCATCGCCCTTGCGTGCCTTGAGACGGTACATGGAGAAACAGCCGGGCAAACAGGTCACACCACCAAACACAGCTTCGAAACCTTTGGCAAGATGATGCGAAATAAAGTACTCGTAGACCTGGATGGCCGTTACCCACGAGTCGCGCTTGTTGGCAATCTTGGTCTCGCCACACAGACCCATCAGCAAGTTATCATTGACCATGCAATTGACAAGAACCCGGAGGGCAGCCATGTAAACCTTGGTATCAGCATCCACCTAGACACAAATATGAGCACCTTCGTTGTATTTTTCTTTTTATATGTACTTACCATGAGACAGACTTCAAAATAATCAGGGGTAGCACCACCCATCAGGTAGGTGATTTTTTGGAAAAGATCATAGTCGAGAGGCGTCATTCGGTCGTTATAGGTGACACGACTGAAGAAGTTCATGAGAATCAGCTGAGAATCGCGCTTGCCACGATTGCCAGCTTTGGGCTTGCCATCTTCGTTGGGGTTACCGCACTTAACGATCGTAATCATGGGCACCTTGTGTCCTTTACACACTGTATAGCATGTGGTGAGTGTATGGCCTCTCTATAACTTCCTGCTTACCATAATGGCCGGCGTAGACCTTGGCGCGGTTATACATCTTGGCACCGTTCGCGACGGCAATGTAAGCCTTGGGTTCGGGGTTCTGCATGGCAGGGTTATCAAATGTCATCAGCTCCAAGCACTGGTCGGGAGTGGTCTTTGTTTCGCCGTGGCCGGTGATGATACCATCGGCAATGAGGAAGAGCAGTTTGCGGTCGTCAGGATAGTCGGTCATGGAGAGTGATTCGACGGTTGCGCCGATACCTTCCTTGTTCTCCGAGTAACAGGTAACAAGCAAGACAGCAAAGAGATCATTGCCGACTTCAATCTGCTTGCCAGCAGCAACACCGGGACCAGCGGCTACACCAGGGGGAGGAGGCATGGGCTTGCCAATGGCAGACATTTCCATGGACTGGTTCGAGTGAACGAGCGCAGCCGACCGGGGCATGGGCGGAGGATTCTTGCTGAGCTTGCGGGAGAGGAACCAAGCAAAAATGAGGGCCATAAAGAAACGAGCAAACACGATGGACAACACACAGGCAAGAGCAAAGAACAGGATCAACTGCGACGCAAAGCAGCCTGGTGTGTCCTTGTCAATGTGGCCGGCACGGTACTTTTGACTCAGGCACTTGCTAGCAGCTTCGAGTTCAGCCTTGTGCGAGAACATTTTGGTCGCGTCACGGCCACCCTCTGCATAAGGCTGCTTGAGCATATACCGAATGACTTCATCCAGCTCATCGTTAGCGAGGGCAGAGGGGTTCGCGCTAATGTACGGGTCCATATTGAGTACGACACCGTCAATGACCATGAAGTTGGTGAGGTTGCTCGAGGCCATCATGTTCCAGTCGTAGCCGACTTGCTTGGTCGTGTTGATGATCTTGAGGGATTCCAGATTAGAGGAAGACAGAGCACCTAAGGAACAGCCATCGTTGCCGTTGTTGGAGGAGCACGGGTCAAAAGTGACGGCAGTGAAGCTGTTGGCTTGGGTGTTGCCAGTGTCTTGACACTCAGGGATATCGGTGCCGTGCTTAAAGTAGTTTGTAATGTCTGTGCCAGGGACGGATGCGATACTGTACACATCCACGTTGTTGGTGACCTTGGCTTCAGAAATATTGAATTGCCAGCCGAGGATACCAAGCATACCGGCTATATATCATCGTCATTTTGCGTGTGAGCAATTAAGCTTAATTATATCACCCATCCCCCAAATAAAAATGAAAAATGAAATAGAAAACCCCCTCTCTTTTCCCTTTCCTACGATTGAACTTACCACCGCTGAGGGTATCATTGTAGGTAGCATATTGAGCATTGTTGGACTGATCCGGAGGGCAAAGGACGCTGGAGACACCCATGGTAATAAACGCAACGATACCACCCATACAGGCGATAATGAAGCAGAGCGTGAACTTTTCGCGCCAGGCCTGCTGCATACCCGGGTCGGGCATTTTCATGGCCCTGAGCATAGGTGGGAGGGCCCAGAAGGTAACGATGCGAGACAAAAGAACCCAAGGATCGAAGACGGACCGACTCTTTTGGGTCTTGCCTGTCAAGAGCGGGGGCGGTTCCTGGTATCGGTCGGGACGGATCAAGGTACGGCCTCGGTTGATGTTTTGGCCCGCGTTTTGGATGTTGTTGGCGCCAGGCATAATCCGCCGGGTTGGCGCTCGTCCCAAGGTAGTCTGTCGTCGGCCGACAGATACACTGCCGGAGGGCGTGTAGGTGGTATCGGTGGAGGTGCTGTACGCGTAGTCAGACCCGCCGCCTCCCGCGGGATTATAGCGGACACCGGGTGCCATCACTTAATAAAGGGAAGTAAAGGAGAAGGAAAAGAGTGAGAGGGAACGGAAAAAAGAAAGGAAGAGAAATAAAAAGCGGAAGTGAGAAGGACAGACGAGCGAAGAGGGCACGAGGGCCACAAAAAAGTAATGTAAAAAAGAAAGAAAGGAAAAAAAAAGGGAAAGAAGAAGGTAAAAGGCAACGGGAAGGCAAGATGGGCTGTGTATAAAAATAGCTAATGAGAGGAGTTGGAAGCGGGTGCACAAGGACAACACACATACGCACACGCACACATCAAATAAACGCACGCACGCACGCACAGTACTTTTTGCTCCACGCTCAATTATCTTGGAAACTCGGCACTCGATCAATCTTCCAGGGCAAACCCGTTGACTTCATTTGCGGACCATGAATGTGCATGAGATCAAAACGATCACAGACGGTCCAGCCTCTAAGCAATCATATACTCATACACAACAGAATCATAAGAATCGAATATCATCATCAATTATAGAATTATCCTTCCAGAATCTCATATATTTTCTTCCTCCATTCTTGATCGTATCACCTTGTTTCTTCCGACTCGAGTATTCCTTCATCTCGCTCTTCATCGTGTTCATCTCGACCAAAAAAATAAAAAGAAATCCCTATTTCCCAAAACAAGTAGGAATCATAAAATTACACCAAAGAGGGGGGTGCATGGTGGGGGTTCATCTTCCCCATTTGTCCGCGCCACTTTTCGTTATTCTCTTTCTTTTTTCTTATGTATCCATCGTATTTCTTTGTTTATGTTTCCCTGAGCGACTCCATGACTACCGTAACTATAGACGATGCAAATGATTAGACCTCGTAATGCCTTACGAAAAAAGCCAATGCGACCCCTTCCGAGCAAGCCTTTTATTTTTTGAAGGCTGTGAAGACGAAGCCACATCATATGATACATGACCCAATCCTTCATTCTTCTCTCTTTTCATACCGGACAAGAAAAGTTACTCAATTTGATGTCAAGCAGCGTTGGCGTCGCATGTAGAATGATGCTTGCCACAATAGGGTATGGCGAGCCAACCATGTTACTATGTATATACATTTCATATTTCTTTATGGTTTCTTGACAACCTGAAATAAAGATATATTTGAGCCGGGGCGTGGTGATCCCACAGGAATGGCTAGCCTCGATGGTAACGGAGGATCGCTCTTTTTTTCCTCCGCCCAGATGCGCTTTCTCAAAATCTATCTCTTTTCTCGCTATTGAACAGCTTTGTTTGTTCGGAAAGTGCGGAGGGGTTACAGGCCAGCATAAAGAAAGTTTGACATTTTTTCTTGGTTGTTGCTCATGTCCGACAATTTTATCCTGAGCCCCATTTTATTTTTTGGTTGCATCAATTCTCTATGCAGATGATGGTTCAGAAGAAGCAAGGTCATGCGTGTATCTATGCATTAAATAAACAGTAGAGATCCAGTCGTCTTCACGATGGACCCTGACACCTATAGACTAAAAATGCCCGTGTGTAATTTAATCAACTATCATTGCCACGTGAGCCCTCCTTCCTCGTTTATATATTGCCGGATAAAAGAAAATTAATGGCAAGCTTCGTACACGTCGTGCATCGACAGAGCTAACGTCGATCCACGAACAATCTACACCTTCGCCCGGGGTTTGGAATGAATATCAATTCCAAACACAACCAATGACTGCAACTTGATCATGCACAACTGTTCCGAGCACGGGGAATTCGTCCGTTTGTTTTCATGTAAACAGCTAAATACGTAAGCTTGATTCATAAATTTTCTGCAAGTTCAAATTTGGTTTATCCTCTACATTGAGACCTTTGTGTGTTACAAGTGAGCTTTTTATAGATCCCTTGGAACGGTAACTGTGCCTGGAAACATGTTTCTGTGCAAAAATATAAAGGGGTGGAAGTCAGCAATTCGAAGGGCGCGGGTATTTTGGCCCACCTCGCAAATCTTTGTCCCACCTTGTTCGAGATCTGCAAAAAGAAAGAAGAAACTCCGTAACACAACCCAAATGTCCAGCCATTTCATTCTAATATAGAAGATCATACATAGAAAAGAATATCGCCTTATCACTTTGCACAGCAGAAAGTGTTAGCTGTGACAGCCATCAGTAACTGATTTGGCAGCAATAGTGACATGTAGCTCAACCAGAATAAAGCCACGCTTTTTAGTGCGTTTTTACTTATTTGTCAAACCAGCAACTGTGGCTGCACGCCTCTCATTGGAGCATTCATATTTTAGTCTTTTTCTTTGTTTCAGGTTCCTCTGGCTTTTTTTGTTGCGACTCGTGGAGAGTCCCCCGGGAAGAAAATGCGTTCCTCCAAAGCATATCAGACATCACTCTAGTAGTTCCTTGGCTGATTACTCAGACAATTTGATTAAACGCGAAAAGGCAGCCATTATGCAAAAACATTGAATGACTGAGTCAAACTTGATATACATTGATAGCGAAGATAATGCCTTGTCAAACGATGCGAAAAATCGGCAAAAATGGAAATATTACTCGTAGGTGTATGCAACACCAAGCAAAGTCAATAGCCATGAAACTAGCTTGGATCTTATCGTTACTTTAATAAAGCGTATATTTATTGTCAAGTGTCTATAAATATACATAGGAAATGCTTTTTGAATATGTCATACGGTGGAAGTATTTAAGAGTATCGTGCTTGACGAGGATCAACTATTTAGATTTTCCGCTGGTGGCAAATAGCAAAACAATAACTATGTGAAGCAGCGGTCAATGTATTTGCGGTGGTCCTTTGCGCTTTCCATTACTTATGGACGCCTTGAAAATCGTAGAGTTTGGTCATCGTCACTGCCGGTTTTTTGCAGACCTTATACTGCAAAAAACTTGGTGAGACAGTTCCTAAAGCTATTGGCATGCAACTATGTTATTCTTGCAAATATGAACCTTGAAGCTTATTCTAGTGTTTCAATGGACAGACGGTACCTTGGTCATTCACATTTCTCTCAGACAGACGTTCTGGATGACGCAGAAACGTCCCGTATAATAACTAGGGCTTGTCTGCTCGTGCAGTGAATTAAAATGAAACACGATTTAAAAAGCATGCATGCAGATGTCAAGAAAGTATATGTAAGGCTCCATATTATAGAGAACGTACTCCTTTTTGAACAAACGAACATCTAACCCAGCATTATGTCTTTGTGTGCTTAACGCTTCGCACATACGCGAGAACAGGGTTAAGGCAAGAATCACGTTAACTGCATCGCTGGATATGGGTGGCCTTACAGTTGATGGTATTAGAAGACAGATTTACTCCGGTTATAGGCATCGTTCAGTTCTTGAACCAGGCATGTGCATCAAAGTACTGCAACAGATGGATGCTGAAAAAAAAAAGATACTTGCCGTAACGGTAATGAGCAATGGAATTCCTTCGACAACTACCTCGCCTATCGAAGTCCATCGTAATTCTTATAGGCTTCCTGTGTATATATCAGGTGGTACAAAACCTCATTTCGTCGCTCATTCTTGTCGCTTCATTTCTTTTAGAAATTTAGACCACAAACTAGCTGACATAAGTATGTCTCCTAGCTAATAGCTATCAGTTAGATAAATCTGTGCAGTATTATGCGTTAATATATTTCAAACAGGCAGTTTGTTGAGTGACCCTGCATAGATAAAAACGCTCAGAGGTGCTTGTATGTCTTGATACGTCATAGTATTAGATATGCGCTATGGTGATCTCGCGCCACGACAGAAACCAGAAAAATTGCTCTGCATCCACAATAACAGCACTTCATCATCAGCGCTCCTGAGGCATCTAAATTAAGCACATGTCACTGACAGCTACATCTGTCACAAATGCGCCCAGTATCGCCCTTGACTTCCTTTAAACCATATATTTTTAATGTGTCCTGAATTTGCCTAGGAACGTGGCATATGGCTGCTTTATTTGGTTCAGTTTCGCACAGCGCATGTACTCATTACTTTCCCTTGGCCATGATCCCGAAACTGTAAAAGTCAATGGAAGTTGGTAATGGTGACTAGGCGTATTGTGTTCTTTAATAAATGTAATTACACTCTTGTTTATTCAATCGGCGAGAGTTAACCGAATTAAAAGGGGGCATACTTAGATGTAGGTACCGAAGAGTATCATCGATTACTTATATAGCTCGATAAATCCAGAAAGGATTTTAAACATGATCCCTTAAAAATATTATCGCGAAAAAATAGCTGTTCTCTAATAAGATATATTCTTTAGGTTACGTTTGTCGAGGATCACGCGTTAAGCTTTCTGACGACGTCGGATATCGAACTTAAAGCTATGGGATGCGAGCGTCAGTGTGACAAATTGTCGGCGATCTTTGGCATTCTCCATTTCCTGCGGGATGCTTCGGATATCGAATAACTTGACCACTGTCGCTATCACCAATCTCATTTCTTGCAGCGCAAAAAACTTTGCGAGACAGTTCCGGGACCTTTCGGTATTATGTTAATCTTCGAGGCTCCGACGCGTATAGACCTAATTCCTTACCCCAGGCTGAATGGATAAAATGCGTCTTCATCACCTGCTTTCTTTTCCAGCCATCGTTCCGGCATAAAGCGCAAAGGATCGGGCCAGTATTTAGGATTTGTTTGCGCATGTTGCAGGTTCATGGTGACAAGAGTCTATAAACACATACAGCTATATGAGGAACTTTACCCCCTTCAAATTGAGTACGTACCCCTTTTGGAACGAAAAAACGCCCACCCAAGACGAAATCTTTATGTGCTTGGCGTTCCACGCCACAGATAAGAATGTGGTTAAGGCGCATCGACTCATTAATAACAGCGTTTAGATACGGAAGGTCTTTGAGCTGCTGATGCTGGAAAGTGGAAGTATTTTCGTCAAGCGATACTGTGTCTATTTCTTCCTGGAGTCGATCAAGTGCCCCAGGGTTTTGCAACAGATGAACAAAAACAAAATTGGTTGTGGTTGCCGTCGTATCTGACCCTGCAAGGAGAAATTGGGCCATCTCCAAAATAATCTCGCCAGTGGATAATCTGTCCTGAGGGTCGGATGCTTGCTGCGTGTCCACAACGTATTGTAGAATATCGTTTCGCCGCTCTGTTTCACCATTCTGTCTTTTAGTGACGACATCCACAACAGACTAATGCGGGGGTCTTATTAGTTAGGAAGCATGGATACACAAATACGTTACATTTTTCAAGCGGTAAAGCTGTTGGGTGGATCGGCCAACTGACATAATAGCGAGCAAAGGACCGATCAAGGGATGGGATATCAGCTTTTCATACACAGGTTAATTACATCGAGTATTCTTTTATATAAAATTACCATTGAGGTCGCTTCAAAAAAAACATCGATCGTCTTGCGTATAGAATAAGGATCATGCTCAAGTACTTCAAAAGATGAACCAAAGCAGATTTCACACACGATATCAATTGCCATGCACTTTAGGAGATGAAAGAAATCCACAGTGCCAAAACCATCCCCTTTCGAGGAAGCGGCGATTTCACTATCTATCTTCTTTACAAGTTTCTTAACAACTTCATTCATGCGATCCTCCAAGCTCGCCACATATCTGTGGGAGAATCCAGGCGTAAGAAGTCGTCGCTAATGTATATGATCACGTCAGCAAGATGATTACCAGAAAGTTGTAACTTACACGAAACTTGTGCTCCGTATTATCAATGATGTTGACCATGCATTTATCCTTTCCTACACAGTCAGATGAGCAAACATCACGTCTGACATAGAATGATCCATTTTAACCTTTATGTGTCTCATAACTTGGCGCCTTTGGAAGAGATTCAGCAATGAGAGCTTGCTTGATCAGATCCTTGTCGGAAACAGAGATCGTATTGGGACCGATGCGGACTACTGTGCCGTACTGGTCATGCCACTGCAAGTATTTGCGCCAACTGATTCATTGCTGTCAAATACTGTGTTTTATACAGTTGCATCATGCGTATCACTTACATGGTTCCATGAGGCTGATCGGTAGCGAACCACCGAGGCGGGAAAAACTTGTACAACACCGGGCCCGGTATGTTTTTGAGCGGGCCGTAATAGGCGGTATAGATTTTCTAAAAAGTGTTAGTTGTTCCTATGTAGCATCATATTGAATTTAAAGATATACTGTGTATACATACTGAGATTATAAAATAAGATGTATAGCCAGCTATAATTGCTTTTGTGGCATTCTTGATGGAAGGCATGTATTGCTTCACGAGAATATCACTTCCGGTTGCTTTATGACCAAGGTCGACAATGAACTGTGTGAGCTGATCCATGGGACTCCGGAGAAGAGAAGAAAAAGTAGAAAATACATTCCACGATGATGTTTGGCATTGATATTTATAGGAGAAGTACAAGGTTGTTCTTCTTACTCCTTCGTGTGATGCACACCATGAAATGCATCAAAGTATAACTCTAATTAGTCTGGTATTATATACCCCGAAAGAGCGGGTAAATGAGGTATCTTCCCACTTACTACACAAACGCCATTGGATTGCGCCCTACATATGTAATTGATTTATTATTGTGGCATTTATTGTCATGACATTTGTGTTTCAACTTTAATGATGACGCCGGCACTACCCAGAATGTCTGCTTTGATCGAAAATATATCGTCGTCGGTATAGGTATCTTTTTAGGTTTTGCTATTTTGAAATCAGCTATAGCCCCCTTGATCTGCCCGCGCATGAGACTTAACATATGTAAAGGCTAATGTAAAGGACTCCTTTTGATCCTGTGCGGTTGTGGTACTAGAAACCAAAGTTGTGAGATCAACTGTGTAGATTTGTGAGACTTATACATATTTCTGTACTGATGCTGACCGGTTATAGATGATTCTCTTGGAAATCCCCTTGCGAATTGTGGGGCAAGTGATCTGAGAAATTTCCAGAATCTAAGCGAGAGAAAGGGCTTCGTTGAACAGTCAAGGGAGTTTGACAAATACAGTGTACGATGTAGCAGCCATTACCGCAATAATACTTCAAGGCATACGGATCTAAAAACTGATATGTACGTACATACATAGTCTAATATGTATCAGAATAAGTTACTGGTGAGCATTTAGTGAGTATTCTGCTGGTGAGATACGATTTCAAAATGCATCGCAGTAGCCCGAAACACTGGTTCATGCATCCTGAACGTAAAGCCTAAACGAAACGCCAATATCAGAGCGGATACAGGGTACGGCGAATAAGCTCGCTATCTTCCTGCCTTCTATTTTACGGAGTAGAAGCATAATGTCTTCTGACAGATACCATTTTTGTCAGCCTGCAGATACTGCTTTGCTTGCCACCGACAACATAAGTGTACATTAAATTTAGATGGACTTTCGTATACATCGGATCAAGTCAAATTCTTGTTCACACAGGCGGTATCAGTTCCACCCCTACTTTAGCGAAAGCTTCATATGCGTTTGCATTTTATACTGTTTGTGCGCTCATACGGATAAGCTCAGCGTGTAGCGCTGGTGGTAGATGAGCACTAGGAAGCAATTGCGTCGACAAATCGCAGAAATCTAACTGACGATCATAGCTGGCCAAAGGCTTGATTCATGTAAGGTGTATCTAATACGCGAAAATAAATTACAATCGCGCCCGTAACAGTATGGCCTATCATAGCTGCTGAGGTGTTCAACTTCCATATGTACTTCTACGCCAATCTATATTTCACCTCCGGGGGAGTAGTGAGATGGAAATCATCACTAAAAACGTAATTTGTCATACAAACGATTTAAATGAACGTTCCTTGGACGTAGAAGTTGGGTCTATTGATCTCTTTTCTTTACATATGTGAGTGCACGAGCAAATGCAAGGAAGGGCCTTTCTTTTAGTTTCTGTGGAGAAATTTCTTGGCATGGTTGAGGCACAGGACATACAACTTATTTCAAACACCTCCCCAGCCACGGGTCTCAACGAAGATATCATGTTATATGTCGTTATTACGCTGGTACTGTACATCTTGTTGACTTGACGGTTTTAAATTCAAGCTTCACATCAATCTTGTGAAGCCTATACAAAGGAGTGTGGTCCAGTCTGTATGACGTTGGACTGCTGGTGGTGATGGTATGTTTCTCGAGACGGCGACATACTCGATGTAGGGCCGCTATTCCCGAATGCCGCGGTATTGGCATCCTGGGCAAATCGCTGAGTTGGTAATTCATATCGAATGCCAAGCTCGGTGAAGATATCCTTGACCGCAATGAGGAACTAAACCGAGAAAAAGGAGTGAAGCTGGTAAGCGAGATATCCCGTAAAGCGTGCATATATGTATGTACTTGCAACGGCCGGGAGGCGCAGGGATGCACAGGCTATTACACAAATACACGTACGCGCGTCACTTTATACGCACCTTTGTTTTCCGCTGGAAGCGCTTTCCCAAATCTTGCCAATTACCCTTATGGGGTAACCACATAGACAGAATAAGCTTGTTCACATCGACAATGTCTGATACACGAACGTCGAAGCCGGGGCTAAAGTCGCGCGATTGATTGTTGACCCATTCGGTAAGGCGCTCGCGGAGCAGATGCAATCGCTCGGTAGGCGTCCGGAAATCAATATTGACAGTAATAACTTCTCCCATATCACCGGAGCGCCGGACGTTCACAATCATTTTGGTCATGAGTACCGTGGTGGGTGCATATACTTGCTGCCCGTCACCACGGCTATTTTCAGATAAAAAGTATATTGAGTTGGGAGATCTCGATGTAAATATGCCCTATCATCTTTTGCTTTTGTTGTGCAGTCGCTTACATGAAGACCGTGCCCATCAAGCCAAGATTGTGGACTAGCAGAAACTGATCGTCAATGAGCACATAGTCACCTGCGTCATACGGATGCTAAAAGTAGACATGAGCCAATAGGAGCTGCAGCCTTCCTTTTTTGGTTACCGTCACAAATAGGAACAGCATGCTCTCAAACGTGTTCTTGCATGTGTTGCCAAATACGAACGTCAGGGCGAGTAGGCAGGAGCCCAAGGGGACCAGCGAATGCCATACTTCCACGTTGAAAATGGCAAGGGAAATGAATACAGTTGCAATGATGCTGACAATCCACAACATGGTGTCCACTTTTCCGAGTGCCTGGCTCGTATCACGCATTGACTGCGCGAGTGCTTTACGCTCTTTGTAAATTCTCAATATGGTGTCACGAAACTCTCGACGTGTCAGGTTGCCATTACGATCTCTGTCGAACACACAGAATGCCTGCTGGGCCTCGTCGAGAGAAGCAAAATAGGGTGCAAAATGCTTCATCTCTAGGCACACCTCGTGATCGTGGTGCGCGAGAGAGTGAAAAAGCTTCTTGGCAACCTTCTTGGCGTATTCGATAGAGTTTATATCGACCTTATTCCTCTCTGTTCGGCTTCGGAGCTGAGGTTGGTCTGTCATAACGATATTTTGCAGACGCTTTTGGAACTGGCCCAATAGCTCACTACCCGTGTTCTGTCGCCTGTGGTCAGGGCGGCGATGATGGTTGCTGGCAGTGCGCTCCTGCTTCCCCTCTGATTTGCTTAGAGTATCCAGAACTACATACAAAGACAAGAAGAAGTAGTTATATCTCACATTAAACACACGTTGCGTTGTGGATGTACATGTGGTTCCAACACACATCATTTGGTGCCATACCTTTCAGTGCATACTTGTTTTCCTGCAGTCGATCACTAAACGCCTGGCGATGAAACCGCGTGGCTGGTTTTGGGTGGAAAGTCGTTGTATATGTATGTATGTAAGTGTGTGAAAGATATGTAGCGTGGGTGTGGTGAGGGTCAAAGAGATAATGAGAAAAGGGGTGGCAAAGTCCACATGCGAACGCGGCGCGTACGCATGGTACAACTTACCTATAACCTGGACAACCACTTTCTGCACAAACAACCAGCAACAGGCCACAAAGATACAGGCAAACACGTTCCAGATGACCATCGAATAACCTTGCTCCTTGACAGTCTATACACAACAAAAGGGATAGATGAACACATGAACTACTTGACATGCATATCTCCTTTTTCATTATCGCCACAACGACTTACCGTGTAGGGGTAATCAAGCAGAAAAGCCCACGAGCCCCAGTTCCAGGATGCAAGGAGTAAAAATGTCAGGTATCGCTTCAGGCTCATATAATACTTTTTATGTACGCAAGTAGGTCAAGCATGGGCATGTAGATGTAAGAAGTGGGTGGGAATATGGTCAGAAGAGGATAGGGGTGACATCGAGTGTTGCACGGGTTACCTCCATGGCGGATTTCACTCTCTCTGATCGACGGCCTTTGAACAACTTGGTCCACATGGATACCACAGCGGGGATGATCTCGACAAACACAGTGGTCAGCAAACCAATGTGCCACTGAAAAGCAGCCCAGTATAGCCAACACTGCAAATTGCTCCGCATATTTTTAAAATCCGGGAGTGTCCGCTCTTCCTCGGAAGGCACGGCCATCAACAGATTTACGCAAATGGCAGGTGTGCTAAAGACGATTGATCCCGCAAGGGCTAGAATCAAACGCTTAGAAAAAGGTGAAAGATAACGCCAGCAGCACGACGGACGACAGACGAGTATTTGCAATAACTGATGCGCTGTTTTACGTCGTCTGGTTTGTGGTTGGTCAGCTGGATCCTCGTTCCAGTCAAACTCGTCTTCATCAATGTGGTTATTATTTGTTGGGGACGGTGTATGGTAGGTGGCCTGTTGCGCTTCAATTGGCACCTCGTCCTTGCTGAGATGTGTCGGAGTGTCATCATTGTGCATATCGACCATATGTCTTTTTGTTGCCTCCTGATCAGCTGCCGCTTGTGCTTTCATGTTGACAAAGGGCATCGGAGCCGGGTCTGGTAAAACATTTTTAGCCGCTGTGGTGACACCGCATGGTGCGAACAAACAAAACCTGTCATCAAACACTTCTCGTCATCTGTTGTAATACGCACAGACTTTCTGGCCATAAGATGTAGAAAGGAAAAAGAGAGAAGGACGGCTGAATGTAGGCGAAAGGTAGAAAGAAAATAACCTGGAAATTGGTGCTTGGTTGGAATGGAATCAGTAATGGGCGCGTGCGCGCACGGTATCCTATTCTCCCCACCAGCATCTAATTTTTTTTTGGTTTTTTTTTGTGCCTATCAGGTCGAGACCCGTAATCCTTAGCCAAGCCAAGGAATAGCAGCACAGAAAAAAAAAATAGGACGCACGCACCAAGCTGCATTCAAAAACCGCGCCTGCATTGTCAAAAAACTGTTTAGTCTAAAGGCCCCTACCAAGTGTAACACCGGAACAAAGACCAGGAGAGGAAACTCTGATTTGACCTCCTAACCGCACGGGTATATAATGATTGGGCTTTTTCTAATCGACCCCATTCCTTCCATCACTCTTTCCTTTCCTTATCGACTACTTTCTTTCTTCCGCTCTCGATACTTGTGCTGGTCACTGTTATTTCATTTTCATTCTTCACACCCTATTATTGCTCTCTGGCTTTTTCTGCAACTTGAACTCTCTCTCGTTATGATGAACAAGTACCGCGCCAACCACCAAGCCCCCACTCGCAAACGCACCCACCTGAAACCTAGCCAGGTAGCCGTCCTTCAGGAATCATTTGTGACCAACCCTCTGCCGGACGCCACGATCCGAAGCCGTCTGGCGCACGAGCTTGGCGTTACTGAAAGAACAATCCAAATTTGGTTCCAAAACCGGCGCGCCAAGGCACGCAAGCTCGAGGCGTCGGGCGGCGGCTCGGGCAAGGTCCCGTCCTTGATGCCCAACGTCCGCACCGGTTGGATCGAACCCCCTCGCCATAACCACGCCGGTGTCACGAACACCAGTGGCGCCCAGTGGCCGCCCCGTTATCAGGCAACCTTCCGCACCATGATGACACCCGAGCGCTTTGAAGAGCTCCAGGCCGCGGATGATACGGTGCGCCGTCGACCTCGCTCGAGCTCAAAGCCTGAACCCTCCAATCTCCACCACCACCACCATCATCATCATCACCAGAGCATGACGGGAGCTGTGCATGCGCGCGCCCTGTCCGAAGGCGCGGAGCAATCCGTACCCGGCGGTGTCGGCGCCGCTCCTAACGCAATGCAGCAGCAGCAAGGTAGGACAGACGAAAAAAATTTCTTTTCTTTGTTCTTGATAACTTATTACTTAATTTAGGCGCCATGTTTCCAGCAACCTCGCTCCGCGTGGGCAGCTGGGCCCGGTTTGCGGCCACCCAAGACAATGAAAACTACGACCTGTTGTGCTACGCTGAGGACCGCCAGTTGACTTGGCTCATCCAGGATAGCGAGTACCGCTTCCGGGTGCAGATTGACTTTGATGCCATCCAGCAGCTGACGCTGACACCTTCCGACGACATGCTGCACGACGAGCTGCAGGTTCAGCTCCACAGCGCCGGTGATGTCTCCTTCTCGATGCTTCACACAGGCTCGCAGGACTGGGTACGCTGTGGTGACTTTTCTGAGAACAGACAGGCCACGACGCAAGCGATCCATGTGCTGCAGGCTCAGCAAGACACCCTCCGCCAGGCCCTTTGGCAGCTTTTTGCCAACGCACCTGATCTATTTGGCAAGTTTGTGATGCTCAAGCAGCCGCTTGCGGCCCAGTCATCGCCACAGCAGCAGCCGATTCTGGAAGATCTGTGCCGTGACCTGACGCTTTCCCCTTCGGTGACGCCGGAGCCTCCTGTCCATGAGCTCTCCTCTTGGATGGACAACACCTGGCAGCAGCAAAACATGGGCAAGATCGGAACTTTCCAACAGGCTCCGCCGGCTTCCTGGCCTTATACCATGCCAGCTTTCATACCAGATGACAACCTTTTGAACTTCATCTAAACTATATCATCATCCCGACTTTTTGAACGTTATATAACTTATACATACCCTCATTTCATACTTGGGCCTGGTTTGCCCAAAGCAATTTAAATAAAAATTCATGAAGTTTTGCATATATCTAAAATATACACAACTCACAATTTGCCGGCGGAATGAGTGGTTTGAGTGCAAGCCGTGGATTAAAAAAAAAAAAAGCTGTCAGTCCAATGCTCGAATTTAGAAATCATGCTTGCCGGTTCTCAATACTTGGACAACATGTCCGCAAGATATAATGATTCACATCGTCTGTTCATGCAGACCATGCTCTCCCACCGCAAGCTACAGGAAGAGAAAGCCGTCGAACTTTATGAACGCATTTGCGAGTTGACAGAATGTACGCGAATAAGTACGATCTGCTGGATCATGTACCTGATTGCTTTTAGTGACACCGCAAAACTTTGACGACTTCGTGGACGTGGTCAATAATGAGATAAACGACGTGGATCTCACCTTACGGAGGTCACGGGATGAACGCGATGGACTGACATTGATTGTGCTGGTCAACACAAAAGACGACGAGATTGCGCAGGTCGCAACCAATTATACAACAAACGAAATCACTTACTTTAAGCAACTGGTACGTTAGCAGCTGCAGCAGAAGCAGGAGCACTTGTAGTATTGTGCTCACCTGACTCTTCCGTAGCTCGAGATGATCGTATTATCTGACGATGAAAACTTTGCGGTGAGCTCCCTCGGCGCGCTGCGGTTGGGGACCAAGATGAAGCCGCCAATATCGCAACGCGAAACCCAAGACCTTCTGGACCGCTTTGTTGAAGATCAGTGGCTGTACACCGCCCGTCGCGACGCTTACTACGTCATGGACCCACGCACTATTCTCGAGCTCATGACCTATCTACGCGAACAATACAGCGACGTTTTGCGCGACTGTAAAATGTGCATGGAGATTATCACCATGGGTGAACGCTGCGAGCTACAAAATTGTGACGTACGTATGCATAGGCACTGTGCAGACACCTTCTTCTCCAACCGCGAAGCAAGTTGCCCATCATGTAAGACTGCATGGTCCCGTACAAATACTTTCGGCCTCGGTCTTCCTTTATAAAAAAGAAAAAAAAAAGACAGAGATGTGGTGTATATTTTTGGCTTTTATTGTTCAGTTTATATTGCTGTTGCTTATGACTAATCTTTGCTTTCTGCTGATATCAACACTCATTGCTACTGCTATTACTGCTGCTGTTGTTGCTGCTGAATAAGATGGCGTCGCACATAGTTATCCACACACACGCGAAGGTCTACGTTAGCTACCAGACCGTCCATGCCGTGATCGATCTGGCGCTGGCAGTCTTGACACCGGAAATCATTCTCGAGCATGTAATTCCGGATACACTCGTCGCAAAAGCTTGCTCCACAGCATGGCGTAATCGTGGCTTCCCGGAAAAGACCGCTACACAGAGGACACTGTAAGTGAGGTACCACTGGCATTTGATCGTAAAGTTCAAGCAAGTCACTTGCGCTTGCGTTTTGGATGGTAGCCGCCGTCTTGGCTACGTGCTTGTCCCAGGTGGATGAATCGGCTTGGGCAACAACCAGATCGCCCTTGGGCGTCACCATGAGACCGCCTGTACCTGACTTGACTGCGTTCTTGGGCTCCTCAATCACTTTAAGGAAACTGCGAGGGATACCCGTGGTCCGCTTGATGCGTGGGTGCTTGTCGTATTCCTTGTCACCGTTTGTAGGGCACTGGTTGATATAATGTCCCTTTTGACCGCATCGGTAACAGACATACGTCGGTGGTGGGACACGCTGGGGTTGCTGTTGTTGCTGATTATGATGACCGTCACCATCGCCGGATGTGCCTCCTCCGCGTCCGGAGTGATGGTATCCACCACGGCCCCGTCGGAATTCACCTGGTCCACCTCCTCGATGCTGAAATGGAATATATTGCTGTCTGAAAGATAGAGTGAGGAAGAGAACAAAGAAAAAGGAGATCACGACCGCTTCTCTGTATCTCATTATGCATATTGATCAAGCGCGAGAATAGCTTCCCATGCGAAATCAGGACGTTCAAGGATAAATAAATAGAGGTAGAGAGCCAAGAAAAAAGCACTAGTGTATATTTTCTTCATCCTTTGTCTGATCCAAATAAAGCTCCAACCTGACCTTCCTTACACTACGCTTCGATACACTCTACGCAGATCTTTCCCTTGCCCGCAAAAATAAAAACATAACACTTACTCGGCCAACTTCTCTTGCATAGCGCCCCATTGGTCCGTAGTCTGCTGGAACATCGCTTGAATACGTGCTTCTTCCGAGTCTGCTGGGGGAGCCTCATCTTGACCCGGCGCGGAGCCCCCTCCGCCGGGCGGTGTCGATTGTTGCTGCTGTTGCTGCTGTTGATTAGGTTGCTTAAATTGCTGGGCATTGAAGACCATATTTCGCCCGCCAGACCCAAACGAAGGAGCGGATGGACCTCCACTCCCAGGTGGACCTCTTAATACGCCCACGCCACTTGCTGCGTGTCCCCGTCCTCCTTCGCCTGCTGCTAACGCACCTAAGACATAGCGCTGCGCAGTACCTTTGCCAGGTTTGGAGGGGGGCAATCGTCGAACAATAATAGACGTGTTCCGTGGAATAACATAGACATCGTCCTTGTATTCTATAGAGGCGAGTAAGTACGGCATAGTATAGAAACGACAGACTTGCCTTCATCGGTCTGGGCATTGTAGATTGCAAGATCAAAGTCGGTGCCTTTGCCTAATTTCTTGGCACGAATGATCTCGCGCTTTGTATCGAATACAGTCGCACCCTGACCGTCAAATGTAAAGACGTCGTAATCGGAATCCTTGGCTGCTTTGAATTTATAATAAATCACGGACATGGGCGAACATAAAAAGGTGTAAAGAGAAAAGGAATTTTTGCAACACATTTTATGCCCGATACTGATCCCATATAAACAGTCAAACCAATGTGGTGTCCGCGCTTCGTTCGACAACATAAGCATCTGAGATAAGCACGCAAAAAGAGCATTATATAAAGCAAGTTCCAATTCTTAGCGTTATATTACGTTTATAATTTTGTTTTGTTTTTTCTGTTATTTAGTGAGCACAAAAAAAGATAGTGGAGTGTAGAGAGGAAAAGTGTGTAAGTGAAGACAAATATCCAGGTATGTACAACAAAAAGAGAGATTCAGTGAGATGTTATTAGAAGAGAGCGTGTTCAAGCATCATTGTAAGTGGAAGAAAAATAGACGCATCACCGAGAAGATTCGTCTTGTGCGAGCTCGTTGATCACTTTTTCAGAAGGTAGGCGACGCACAATGAACTTGCCCGGCTGGCCTGTGAAGAAATAGGTAAGGGGCAAGCAGGTCACATACAGCATCGCAATCACGAAGCATAGCCAAAAGAAGCCAACAGAGCTGTAGAGGTATCCGGCCAATATGGGGCCGACGCACATGCCCACTCCGTACGCAGCGTTGAACAAGGCATAGCTCGTCGCCATGCCGTCTTTGCCTTCGCTGTCGCCGTTTTGCTGGCTCACCACAGCTGCGATCTCGGGGAAAACAGGAGCTTGACACCCCGCCATGACCGTGCCGCTCAAGATCAGGATGACAATAATGGTCCAATACGTCACGTGGCTATCGGGTATGCCGAGCGAGATGGTGACGGGAATTAAAAGGAGTGTGGAGAAGATAACCACAACCTTGGCACCGTATTTATCGCAGATCCAGCCTGTTAGGGTACTTGACCCAATGAATGGGACCATATAGGCGAGGAAAATAAGACCCACCGCAGCTTCATCAAAGTGCCACTCCGTTGCCAAACGCATGGAGAGTGTGGACTGCATCAGATAGAAAGTTTGTGTTACTTAGCAACAGTGCACTGCATAGTATAATGGGACCTACCTCGAAACAGCTCATGGTTCCGGCGACGACAAAAGTAATGTAAAGCGACGTTAGGAGCCTTGGATGTACGAGGAGCTGCTTGAGCGTGACCTTTTCACGTTGCACGGTGGCACCGCTGTCCGTGCTTTTGCGGGGCTGGTTGGGTTGTCGTTCTGGGTCGTTGTGACGTACGAACCATTCTTTGGGCGAGTGGCACCGCTCAACGATGACGAGTCGCATAAAGAAGTCGACACCACAGAGAATCATGGACGCTGCAAATGGTGCTTGGTAGCCAAGCCTGGCATAAAGAACTACGCATGCATGAGTTTTCCTAATTTTACCCTTTTTCTTTATAAGGCTTACTTCCTGCAAAATAATCAAAATCAGCGACCGCAGATCATGTATTCTTTCTTTATATTACCTCCAACAGGCAGACCGGCCACAATACCCAGTGGATAGAAACCCACCAGCTTGCCCATTTGCAATCCTATAGCATATATAAGCTGAGATGACGAGGATAGCAATTAGCTGGGCTTACCTAAATGGCGTTCGGGCCAGTTGTCTGCGATCAGGCACAACGACATCGTCCAGACGCAAGCGTTCGACACACCCTGCAGGAAGCGTGCCAGAAGGAGCATCCAATAGGCACAGGCAAACATAAACATGATATTGGCTGCAATAGATGCCATGATACCCAAAAGCATCGGCAGCCGTCGCTGTCGAATTCTATCACCTAGCCACCCGAAAATAGGCGAACCGACTGAATGGGTTTCACCATAGATGTATCAGTGAGTAAGTCAATAAAATAGGAGGCCACCAAGGGGCGCAGACGCAAGGACAAAAATAAAAAATAAAAAGAAACGAAGCAGGATGCATACCCAAAAGACCAACAGCATACAGGGCGACCATGACGCCTGTTTCCCTTGATATCATGGCCTGGCTCGTACTTGATGACGATGTGTCTTCAAAAGAAAGGTCGTCGCCATGGTTGATGTGGTTGACGATGAATGGCGACAACGGAAACAGAACTGAATGTACAAAGGTCTGACAGGGGGTTTAGGCTCTCCTGGATATGCTCGTCCAACACCTTAATCTTACGCTTGTAAAGAGACCCACTGCGGCCGTGGCAAAAATGAAATTATCGTGGGATCGGTAGCGTAACAAGATCGGTGGTTTTCTTGTAGGAAACGTCGTCGTTGTGCTGAGTGGTGATTGGGGTTTACCGTCGTCTGATTGGGGCTTTTTCGTCGCCGCCGTCGTCGTCGTGCTAGGTGCCACTGAGGTACCTGACACGAGTGCGCGTAGTGACGGCATGATATGTGTGTGGTGGCGAAAAAAGTAAAGTTAAAAAGAGAGAAAAGGAAGCGCGGGAAAGAAAAAAATCAGCACGGAAACAGTTCTTGCCACCCGATATATAAGGAGAGCAAACTACACTTTGTGGGTCCAAGTGAGCCAGGATAAAGAAAAACAACGAAACTGCACTTAGTTTCGTTCTTGGTTACCGTAAAAGGGGCCATATGCTCCAGGAGGCCACAGAGTTGTGCACGAAGGGGTCGATAATTTTTCACGGAGGCCGAGCAGCCTGCTGCTTCTGCTTTTGCTGCCGCTTCTGCCGCGTATGCGGCTGCCACTTCCTCTGCTGTGCAGTACCACGGTCCGTCACTTCCTCCGCCCCCACTCTATACTATATCCTTGACAAGCGAAGCCCTTTTTTTCCTTCTTGGATAAAATATATGTACATGCGCGCGCGTGGACTTGCTACAGGTTGTACGTGCTCCGTATCGGCTAGACGTATGTCAAATAAATTTCATTGTTGTTATTTTAGTCCTACATTTTTCGTCTGCATGACGATCAAGGGTGGAGAGAACACAACCGGGTCTTTTTTTTACTCATGAACACTCACTTGTCCGGTCAAGGCTTCTTGTCTACTGCGCGACATTGTTTGTGTCATGTAAAAACGTGTGTGCAATGATGTCGAAAAAGAAAAATACACATGCAGGGATTATAGAGACCGGCGGATAGGTGATACAAAGGTGCTAGCGGCGGTACACTCACACCCGCGCGCAGCAAGGAAAAGGCGACGAAGGCGCGGTGGTATTAAATAAGAAACAATAGTATACAAGATAGAAAAACGACTCTATAAGTTCTCTAAGAATTCTAACATTACCTCATAAACCCAAAAGGTAACAGCATTTACGGGGAACCCGCGTAGGATAGTTGGCCACAATCCACGGAAGAAGACGCCAATGCCGTCGGCTTTGTAAGAGCGGGTGATGCAATCCTTGATCGAAGCATAGGGACGATCACGTTGTCGGCTGGCTTGTATGTCGGCAGTTTCTGTGGTGGTGGTAGAGTAAGAGCGGCCCGGAGTTGAGCGGCTGCTCAGCACCGAAGTATCGAGATTGTTTGAAGAAGGTGACACGGAAACACTAGCCAGTGGGGATGGCGTTATCACCTGCATTTGAAGTCTCGATTTGACAACGTCGATAGGGTAAATCGCTGTCCATGATACTGCCCCTGCCATGCCTCCTGCAAACAGGAGCTTCCATGCATTGGCACTGGAGCCTAGCGCAGAATCCACTTCAAGGATGCGCTTCATGCCTTCATACACCCAAAAGTAAACGCCATAGCTAGGCGCGTCGCGAATCATTGTAATCCAGCCACCTTGATATAAACCTTTGCTCTACTTGTCAGTATACGGTAGACACAACAGGAAAGGCATGACAACGCCTCTGTCTTTTTTTCTCTGTTTACTTACCGCGTGCACCATTGCGAGCCAATATCTCCCTGGTCACCTGCCAGGTGCTTTTAGGGATACGCGAGACTTGGGCTTGGATCTTGATAAGTTCGGTTGGTGTTGTAAACAAGAAGCCGGCAATGCCGGCGCCACAACCTGCTAGATACACTTGACTTAACGTCGGCACAAATGGAAGGGTCCGATCCACCCGGTGCTCATCAAACATGCGTAACAGGCTACCGTACGACACGAAAAGAATGGCATTCAGGCCGGCTAGGCCGGCTACGGGGGCGAGGACACCTTTGAAGAGTGCATCAGCCTAGGCAGTACCGGTTAGAATATAATAAAGTTTAGTTTGCCACCTTTACATATACTTTCGACCTTTTACACACATACACCTCTCCGTATTTTTTGTCTTCCTCTTACACTACTTGCAAACCACTTCTCCAAACCCCTTGTTTTCTTCTCAAATCTCCTGCTGGTCCCACGACCTCCCCCTCCTTTCCCTCGTTAACCCCTTTCTTCATTTTTGGTTCTCTTTTTTGTGTGCACTTACCCCTTCGTATTTCACCAGGCTACGTAACGTCTCCCAAGCACCGCCACGGGTATGGCTTGGGGATTGTAAGCGCGCCTTCAAGTTTATGCTTAAGCTCAAACTTTATGTTGTCAAGTTTACTCCTTACCTTTAGCACGTCAAGCGGACTCCCGACAATGATGCCGGCCGCACCTCCCACCCAGCCTGAATGTTTCAGATGAGTTCAACCACCCCCTTCACTCCATTACGGTGAATTTACCTGCCACGAAATCATTGAAGCTTTCGGCTATTGAGGCATAATCGTCAAGTGGGATTAGTCAAACAGTGGCTGTCAATAGTAAAAGGGGTTTGACCCTTTGTTATCGTCGTACCCATGCTGTGTGACCAATGAAAAGACCCGACTGGAGTTTACCTTCTACAAATCTATGCTCTTTTACCTTGTATTCCCGCACTCCACCAAATCAGGAACACGCAATGTCATTGATTTTTGTTTGGATCATCATATCTGCATCCTGCCATCTGCACTCCATGATAAACTATACGTATCATTCAAGGCACGGCTAGTTCAGAAAGGATGCTGCCCTGACGTTCCTTGTTGCAGATATTATTACATATACACATTCTTCATTCTTTACACGGTGTTCGGAACGATTAACTCTTCTTTGCATGAAGAATAACGAGATATCTTCTTGGATGCAGCACCGTCTGTACGGTATCGTCGGTACAGTACCGAACATGCAGTATCGACATTAACCGTCACTCGACTGCGTAATGTCTTATACATACATATGCCCACTTTGCACAATCTTTTTCGTTTCGTATGAAAAGTGTATGTACACGATGCATTGAGACAATGGGTGGCGTACGTCGATCGAATACGTCAAAGCATGTAAGAGATACATACGAACTAGACTTGCAGGTATTCTAGAGTTAAATCGCATATATATTTGTTCGACCAGATTTACCCGGGAAGCTTCCTGTCTGGTACAGGGTTGTATGTGTCTAACCACACAGGAGCTATATTCAAGCGTTACAGCTGCACTCACATGGTTTTCTTTGTGCTTTCATGTATGTATGATGCGTCATATTGCATGCGTCGCAGTCGGACAAGTGATTCACTCGTATATGTACGTACAGCATCCGGACGTGGGCGAGATGCATGGCATCATCAGCCAGTCCACATGCCAAATATCACAGCATGAGGTGTTTGTTGTCTCACACAAACCCATGCAAAAGCAGAAATGAAAAGAAAATGCCGATGCAGCCCCACTTTATACGTGTCATCTTTTTTTCCATCCCCACTCTATATACACTTCTACGTATTTTACGATGCCGACCCAGAGCTGTCTGACCAACTTTTTAACTGACCCATGGTCGGGTCTCAAGATCCTCGTCCCTGCTGCTGCGGTCGAAATCCTTTTGCACAAGAATGTGTGGCAGAAATCGTCGTTGCGTCAACTCACGCTGTATCTCACAATGGCCAACGTGTACTGGTTTGCGACAACTTTCCACAGCGCCTTCCTCGAAACGGGTCTCTTGATGCAAGTGCCTTCCAACGACGAGAAGCACCAGGTCGATAATGCACGTCACCGGTTTGGATTCCTCAACAAAGTCGAGGTAAGACCGTGGAAAAGTAATAAGCTGAGGAGGGTTGTCTCATTTTATCATTAGATCGTGCTGGGTGTTGTTACTCTCGATCTGTTTTGCGAGTGGCGCAAGCGTATCGTGGACCACAATGGCTTTGTGGACACATGTTTGGCGAGCGCTGTGCTCGCACCGGCCTTGATTGTGGGATCTCAGGCAGCGTATCTGATTCCGCGCCTGGACCGGGGCACCAAGGCCATTTTGGAAGGCAGAACCACTCGTGAGGAGCTCGAGCGCAAGGACAAGGGCTTCGTCAATGTCCACCGTGCCTACATTGGCCTTGACAGTGCCAAGTTAGCTGGCCTCGCCGTGGCTGGTCTGCGCTTCGGAAAGATGCTGACTGTTTAAAAGAAATCACTGATTGTAATAAATCATCGCTAAAGAGCAGTAGCTGATTTAAAGAACAATGAAATTGAAACCGACGACATAACTTTCTCTATGCCTTTTCTCTCTTCTTTTCTGTCTACGTCCTCTGATCATGTCCCTCGAACCCGAAGTACCCTACGATCCGCTCGAGCAGGAGCAAGAGCAGGAGCACGACACTTGGCGCGACGCGACCATTCTTCCTGACAGCAATGCTATCCGCGTAGAAGATCAGTTTGCAACAGCCGACAACACAGAAGACTACTACGATGTCACTACCGTGAATTACAGCAAGGAGCCCGATGGCTGCTGGATGTTTCCACCCGAACATTCCCTCACCGAAGTCCTCGGCCCCGATCGGCGCAATCTCAACTCTATCAAAGAAGAAACGAGCACGTACCTCGAGTTCAATGACGCTAAACATCAAGTTGACATTTGGGGTCAGGCTGATCTCGTCCTGCAGGCTAAGCGTCTCCTCGACGGCATAGTACACAGCATCGCGGAAAAGAAATCAGCCGAAACGCGTCGAAAGACCAAAAAGTGGGGCAAGCCTGAGCGCGAGCTCACCCGCAAGGAGAAGGAACGCGTCGAGCGCAAGCTGCAGCACGAACAGAAGATGAAGAGCTATCAGGGCAGGCCGAGCATGCCGCAAAACTACAATGCCTATGTCCCGCTTCCCAACCAGGACATACCCGTTCTCAAAATCATGGGTGAACGGGAAGAAAAGGTAGCGAGCATCCGCGCCGATCTGCTCGTGTATGTCTACTATGACGAAAAGATGTCTGCTTTCCATATCGCTGGTGATGAGGAGCATTCCGTTTGTGCCGCGGCCGAGCGCGTCCGAAACCTTTACCTTCGCGCTGCGCGTCAACCTTATAGCGCCACGCTGCGTCTTATCAAGCAGCCCTCTACGAACCTCAACGTGCAGTTTAGCGAGCTGCCGTCGAACGCCCTTCGCTACGAGTATCTTCATGGTGATGATCATTCCACCAGCGTACATCGCTATTACGAATGCCACGAACTCAAGGCACCGCGCCTGGTCACTGATTTCAACCAGGATTATGGCCCAGGTCAGAACTTGATCGACTTTGACGAAACCCAAGGGTCCTCCTCTCCACCGCTCGCCGAGTCTCTCCAGTCGATCGACAAGGCTAACGCAGACAAAATCACCGAAGCGCTGGAGCTCGGCCTGGAAAGTGTCCGGCTCAATGACTGGGAGCTCCAGCTCAAGGTGCGGTTTGGCCAGACGCACCTGATTGATTACCCCAAGAAGGCCTCTGTCACCCTTGAGGAATTGACAAAGTATCTGCGCGATCCCCGTTTCCGGACCGAGCTCGCCCCGTGCATCGGCCGCACCCTCGACCAAGTCAAACCCCTCTTTGAATACCTCGACGAGAATTGCCTTCTGTTCAACAATATGCCGTATACACAGTATATTATTGAGGCCCGACAGCTCCCCACCATGCCCCAACCTCCCACCAACAGCCGCGTCAAGGAGCCGCGTGCGGCCACCATGCCTGAAGAGTGGTCCACGAAGATGGTGGCCGAGTTTGGCGAACACAGCAGGACGCCTTCACGATGGCGCGTACTCGTGGAATGCCACGACCTCGTCAAAATCAGCATGACGGACCTCGAGGCCCACTATGCATGGGATCTCAAGTTGCAGTACGCCCGGCGTCTCAAGAGTGAGGGCGAGACGCCGCACAACAAATTTGCTGAGCACTTGCGGGTTGATAAAGATAGCAAGGAGCAGCGCCTCTCATACATCTCAACCAAGGGGTACAAACCCATAACAATTAAGCAAAAAACCATTTGGGCTTACGGCAAAGGCGACTGGATTTACGAAGTCAAAAAAGAGGAATTATGGGATATGCAGCGGGTAAAGGTGACCAACCCCGGCTTGCCCGTCCACCTGGCATCCATCCCACCTCACCAGACTCAATACAAATTCTCTGCGCACAAAGAGGTCTGGCGCAACAAGATGTCCCACAATACCGACCTCAAAATGGGCGAAGCTCCTGAGTGGACAGGTAGAGACTTCCTGGCCCACGGCATTGATTCGGTCAAGGACATGGTCACCACCTCACAGAAAGTCACTGAAGATCTGCGCAAACACGTCCCTATCTACTGGGCATCAGAAGCCAGGCCGTCGCTTGTATAAGCTTTGTTTTAATATATACCTTGTTTTTTCTCAAACAAAAAAAGAAACGGCCTACGACGTTGAGTGTGAGTAACTTCCGGTGGTTCTCCAAAAAGAGAGACGGTAAGGGCGGGAAATTGTGTGATTGGCGGAACATTTCTATAAACTGCTTACCTAAACGAGCCTAAACGGGGCAGCCAACTCTGCGCCGCCCAGTTTACCGTTTAGTATATATGCGTGCGACAGCAGGTTGAACGCGCGGCTGTTCTTTGTTTTCTTTTTCCCGTTTCCCACCTCTTTTCTTTTTATCTAACACTTGTACAAGATGCCCGTGACGAAGCAGAGCTTTGGTGCCAATGGCATCGACCAGTACACGCTGATCAACGAGAACAAGACGCTGGCGGTCATGCTTCTCAACTATGGCGGCACGCTGACCCATATCCTCGTCCCAGACAAGACAGGCCAGATCCGAGACATCGCACTCGGCTTTGACGACTTTGACAATTATAAGCGTGCCGAAAACCCTTACTACGGTGCGCTGATAGGCCGTTTCGCGAACCGTATTGGTGAGGGCAAGTTTTCGGTGGACGGCAAAGAGCACCAGCTTGCGGTCAACAATGGACCCAACGCGCTCCATGGTGGCCTGGAGGGCTTCGACAAGAAGCTCTGGGACGTCAAGATTGTCTCGCAGGATCCACCCACCGTCGAACTCGACCTCGTCTCGTCCGCAGGTGACCAGGGTTACCCGGGCACCCTCCATACCACGGTCGTTTATACTGTACGCGACGAAGGCTCGCTCGAGATCCAGTACCGCGCCACCACCACAGCCGATACGGTCGTCAACCTGACCAACCACAACTACTTCAATCTGGCCGGTGTGTCTGGGAACCCCAAGGTCCTGGAGACCCAGGTGCAAATGCATGACGTCAAGGGCATCCTCGAGCTGGATGCGAATGCGCTGCCTACCGGAAAGCAGCTCAGCTGGTCTGAAGCCCCGCAATTTGATTTCACGGTAAAGGAAAAAAAAAGTGCTGCAAGAGGAAGGATATGATAGAGGACGCTCATGCATTTAAAAGGGTAGCAAGGCAGGTACCACCATTGGTGCCCGTTTCGACGAGCTCAAGGAAACGAACGGTTACGACCACCCTTATGTCATTCACAACGAGTACACCGTCGACACCTCCAAGCTGCCTTTGCGCCACGCCGTGACCGCGTTTAGTCCCGAGACGGGTATACAGCTCGATTTCCACACGACCGAACCCGCCTTCCAGTTCTACACCGGTAACTTTATCCCGGATGATACCTTCGAGGGCAAAAAGAGCCAGAGCAATGCCAAGTACGGTGCGCATGGCGGTTTTTGCCTCGAGAGCTCGCGTTTCCCCGACGCACCCAACAAGCCCGACTGGTACCCCATGTCGCTGCTCAAGCCGGGCGAGACTTATGCAAGCAAGACCGTGTTCCGTTTTGGTGCTCATGATAAACATATATAAAGGAAATAGCAGCATACTAAAACATGACTGGTATTCACCCATAAAAAGAAAGCTAAATCGAAAGCTTCGCCTCTTCCTTCCACACCATGTACTCGGGTTGGCTCTCGTCCACGTTACCACTGTCGAGTTGCACAGGCCAACCGGCGACCATGATTTCAGCTGTGGTATCTTGCCAGGTGTACACGAGCATGCGTACGACATTGTGCTTTTTGACTAGACCGGCGGGCAAATAAAAGTCGTGCTGGGGCGCGTCACCATTGCCATAGTAGCGCGCGATCTGCATGTCGTTCAGAAAGACGAGGGCTGTGAAGGGTCCGTTGAGGTGAAGCCGGAGCGGGACAGTCATTGATGCGCTCGCGACCTTGCGCAGGTCATCAAATTGGAACCGGACCCACTGCGCGCCCTGTGCCTTGTTGACTGGGATGCGGTACATCCGGTCATCGTGCTCGGTCTGCATGGCCTGCCAGCCTGTCGATACTTCCTGCTCGTCCGGGAAACCGATTGTGTTGAAAGGCTGCGGGAGCTGGCGAACGTCAGTGCCAGTAATCTGCCACTCCACGGGCTCCACTCCGCTCAGCTTGGCCTTAATGATACCGCGCGGGTTGCGCACGTCGTTCATGATGAAGGCTTGGCGGCTCAGGCCAAAGCTGTCGACAAGGATGACAAGTGTGTTGTGATCTTGTAGGTCCGTGAGCTGGTACGTCTGCGTGCCGAGGAAGGGCGGGTCTGGGCCGATCTTGGCGCCGGGCGAGAAGAGCTGGCGCGAGTATGTCGTATGACCGCCGACGACCGCGCCGTTCAGGATCACGGTCGCGCGGTTGCGCGCGTTGAGACTCAATGAGACTGAGCGGTTCGGGTTGGCAAACTCGGTGCGATACAGGACGTGACCGTGGACGTACAGATAGTCGAGGCTCTCAAAGGAGGGCGTGTTGCCGCGCTTTTGGATCGGGTGCCACGGCAGAGTGTCAAACTGGACCGTGCGCTCTTGCCACTTGTCGAGCGAGATCTCGACAGGCAGCGGGAAACGCTGGTGAGCATGGGCTGACTCCATCACGTACAGGAAAGGCAGACCTGCGTAAGCACCGGTGGTGGCAAGGGCAAAGCGGGTGTCGGTTGGCTTCTTGAAGGAAAGGAGCGTCGCATGGCTATCGGATCTGCGAAAATTGATCTCAAGCAATTTGTTGCGACGGTCATAATAAAAGGTATCAGCGCCCCAGGCAAAGAAGGCAGGGTATCGCTTCTCGCCCTCATTCCAAAACGCATCCTCAAAATGACCGTACAACGTGTTCGCGTCCTCGCGTCGGATGCCGACGATGTACAGATCACCAGTATTGGTCGAGAGCTTGATCCAGCCAGTGTGCTTGTCAAACTTGAGCATGTCGGCCGACCCCTCGCGACGGAGCACGTCATCCTGCATGTTGCCCGACACTTCCATGGTGCGGTGCTCAAAGGCGATGCCACCCATCGGGTTGGGCTCAACAAGCCAGATTTCTTCTCTCTTCTCGGTGTTGACCATGCGCGCATGGATAGGCAGCGTCGACTGGATCAGCGTAATGTCATTGACGGTCTTGTAGTTGCCGAGCGCGATGAACGACGTCTTGTATGGCATATAACAGCTCATGGTGAAGTTACCACCGTCATGGTCAACTGTCACATCAAATAGGTCCTCCTTCTCGCGGGCAAAGTTGCGGAAGAATGTAAACGTGACAGGTTGGTCGGATTCGACGGCGACGCGCTGCTTGTTGATGGTGTAGGGTACAGAGGATTTGACGCTGTAGTTTTTGCGCTTCGAGATCTGTTCCGTTTTGGCAAAATAAGGGTCGAACGACCGCGCAAAGATGTTGGTCTCGCGCAGGTTGCGTCCGCGTTCAGAGAGATAGCCATATTCACGGACACAGGCCGAGTAATCGTATGAGGTATATACATCCCTAGAAGAAAGATTAGGCCTTGTTCTATCCAAGACAATGTTCTTACGGATCACCGAGCGCTCCCCAGTTCGTGCCACCATATCCCATGTACAGGTTGACCATTGTTACACCCTGGGCTAACGAGGACTCATAAATGATCTTGGTGTAGTAGGGACCGTAGTAGTCGTATATCATGTCATAGGTGTGCTGCAATTGATAATGATTAAACCAACCACCTTGAAGCTCTGGAATAAACATGGGCGACTAGAGACAGGACATGTCAGATGATTAGACATGACAGATATCTCCAGATGAGAGCTTACTTCTCTCGCACCACTGCCAAAGGCGCGGACGGTATTTTCCAGTCGGTCCATGGAGTTCTCCAGCTGCTTGGGGTTCCACGGCTTCCAACCAAGAGTGGAGTTACCGGTGTCAAAAAACCAGCTGGTCGGGTTACTGGTAGGTGCCAGGACTACGATCCACAAATCAATAAAGAGACAAGGCACGCAATTATATCACCTACCAACGTATTTGTCGAAACCGTACCAATCCAGACCAAACGGCTTGTTTGCCCAGACACCAACAGCAGGCCGTGCATCCAATTCAGGGCGTGGTATCCAGCTGCTCTCCTCGAAGCCGTCGTTGGACAGTAAAGGTACATGGATGCCCTCGTCACGCGCTGCTTTGGCGAGGACTCGCATCTGGTCACGCAGACCGATAGGCAGAATGATGGCCATCGTCTCAAATAGTTCATTGTCGAGCTGCAGACCAATGACACATCCGTCCTTTTTATCTGTGATCTGGTGCTTTGCAATGATCGGAAGCACGTGATGGAGCCATTCTTTCTCGTACTCGGCAAAATCGGGGTCGTACTCACGCCACAGCATGATTTTGTTATGCCGAATGCGAAGCTCGCGTTTGGCTATCAACCAAGGCGGATAACCACCTGCAGACGTCTCTGCGCAAATGTAAGGGCCCGGTGCAGCCAAAACAAAAAGGCCCATGTCTTCGCAGAGATTGAGGAGGTAGTCAATATCGCGGTTGCCGTCGAAAAGATAGACGCCCTCGTCGGGTGAGTGGTATCCCCAGTGGAAATAGATGCGGATAGCGTTCATGCCCATGCCACGGTACTGCTTCAAGATATCGGGCCAGCGTTCACGATCGGGCACGCGCCAATAGTGAAATTCACCGGCAAAAATCATGGTGCGCTCGCCTGCAATAGTGATGCTGTACTTGTCCCAGTCAATGCGGTCATGGTACGTGGTTCTGTCGTAGGCAACAGAGGAGGTGGTAATGTCAAGCGTACCGTAGGTACGCTGGTGGGCATAAAAGATAAAGCCCGAAATGAAGATGGGTACAGCAGCAATTAGAGCGAAAAGAGGCCCCATATTGATAGACTGTACAACACGTCTTCCAGAGTAAAAGAGTTACGAGTCTGTATTTAAGGACCGAAATGTTGCCCTATTAAATTTACAAACCCCCCTCTCCTCTTATCCTTTCACTTTATCTTTTAACACATGTCTCAACCACCACCACCACCCCAGGCGGGCGCAATCCCTCCACAACCAATGCCCAATCAGCCTATGCAATACAGAAAAAGACCCAGTGAGGCCGATTCTCTTTCAAAACATATCAAGTATGCCTTTTCTGTTTAATGTTGTCCAATCACAAAACTCATGTCATGTTTAGAAAGAAGCGTCCCACCGATCGCAACATGCCTCCCAAGGTAGACGCTATTCTAACTCCTGTTTCGATCCACTGAATTTTGCTTTATTAGATTGAGGCATTTGTTCCCGAATCCAAGTTGTACACGGAACTGACCGAATTCGAAAAGAAACTCGACGCCACCATCATGCGAAAGCGTTTGGACATTCAGGAAGCCTTGGGCAAACCTACCAAGGTAATTTCAGCAGCTGTTCAGTCCACGGCCATTCGCTCACGAAGCATTAATAGACGCGTCGCACACTGCGGATATTCGTTTCCAATACGGCGGCAGACCAGACTCCACAAAACGGCGACGACGAAAACGCGTTCGACTTGAACAGCGGCAACGCTCCTTCTTGGACGCTCAAGGTTGAGGGTCGTCTGCTCGATGTAAGGAACAACAAACATGCATAGTATAGGACGCGACGACTCACTCATTTATATCACAGCCTCCCATCCCTACCAAAAAAGCACAGCCTGTCCAGAAATTCACGTCCTTTTTCCGGTCAATCCTGGTCGAGATGGACAGAGATCCCAAAATGTACCGCGATGGCAGCAACGTCGTTGAGGTAAGGCATTGAAACCATTTGTTATGGGTAGAGTTGACTTATCTCTCTGTATACAGTGGCACAAGCAGGCCAACGCACCTGAATACGATGGCGTTGAAATCAACCGGCGCGGCGACACGAACGTCAAAGTGCGCATCGTTCTCGACCCTGAATACATTCCCCAAAAGTACAAGCTCAACCCTGCTCTAGCTGATCTACTTGATATGAAGCTCGAAACAAAGCCGCAGATCATCATGGGCCTGTGGAATTATGTCAAGGTACAGGAACGCACACAAACGACAAACGAAAGGGTCAAGCTATGAGTGGTCTGACCTTATCTCTTTATAGAATAACAAACTTCAAGATGCCGAAGATAAGCGACTGATTCGCTGCGATCCTCGGTTGCAACAGGTAAACAAAAGCAAATTCAGATATGGGGTTTAACGCGTATACGTGATATAGTTGTTTGGTGTTCCTCAGATTCACTTTGCTCAGCTTCCTGATCTCATCAACCATCACCTGTCCCGCCCCGATCCCATTGTGATCAACTACACCATCCGCGTTGACAAGGAATTTCACCAATCCGCCCAGGCCTATGACTTGGATGTCGAACTCGACAGTGTGGTGCGGACCAAGATGATGCAAACTGTAGCAGCCACACAGACCCAAAAGGAGATCATGCAGCTTGATGATAAGATTGTCCAGTGTGTGCAGAGCATCAACAACTCCAAGATCAAACGTGACTTTTTGATGCAGTTTGCTCAGCACCCTGTTGAATTTATCAACAAGTGGATCGCAAGCCAGGCCCGCGACCTCGAGGTGATCTTGGGCGAGACCAAGGTCAACCTTGAGGAGATGCGCCAGACTGATTTCTACAAGCAACCTTGGGTCAAAGAGGCTGTGTTCCACTACTTGACGGCCAAGACCCAGCAGCGCATGCAGGAGCTCTTGAACACCCAGCGCGCGCCACCTCAGTAAATTCTAAAAGAAACAACTTGAGTAAACATACTCACTCGCTGACCTCATCATCACAATAAAAACGGTAAAGTATTACACTAAGCAAAGTATATAAGCGTTTATTATCTACAATTCAAACTGGGGTTTGATGTTTGTGTGTGGAAGTTGGTATTTAGAGGGCACCATCGACCTTGGCAATGTAGGTCAAGAGGTCGACGACACGGGTCGAGTAACCGAACTCGTTGTCGTACCACGAAATGAGCTTGACAAAGTGGGGGTTGAGCGAGATACCGGCCTTGGCGTCAAAGATGGACGAGTGGGCATCACCAATGAAGTCGGTCGAGACGACCTCATCCTCGGTGTAGGCCAGGATACCCTTGAGCTCACCCTCGGAGGCCTTCTTGACGGCAGCCTTGATGTCCTCGTACGAGGCGGGCTTCTCGAGGCGGGCGGTCAGATCGACCACGGAGACATCGGGGTTGGGCACACGGAAGGACATACCGGTGAGCTTGCCGTTCAGGTGGGGAATGACCTTACCGACGGCTATACGAAGGATGGGGTAAGAAAAAAAATTTTCAAACCACTTTCCATTTTCACTTACCCTTAGCGGCGCCAGTGGAGGCGGGGATGATGTTGGCACCAGCGCCACGGCCAGCGCGCCAGTCCTTGCCGGAGGGACCGTCAACGGTCTTCTGGGTAGCAGTGGTGGCGTGGACGGTGGTCATGAGACCCTCAACGATGCCGAAGTTGTCATCGATGACCTTGGCAAGGGGCGCCAAGCAGTTGGTGGTGCAGGACGCGTTGGAGATGACCTGGTACTCGGACTTGTAAGTCTCGAGGTTGACACCGCAGACGAACATGGGGGCATCAGCCGAGGGAGCCGAGATGACGACCTTCTTGGCGCCACCGACCAAATGAGCCTTGGCCTTCTCGGTGGTGGTGAACACACCAGTGGACTCAACGACATAGTAGGCGTTGTCCTTGCCCCAGGGGATCTGGGAGGGGTCACGCTCAGCGTAGACCGAGATAGCCTTGCCGTCAACGATGAGCTTGCCATCCTTGTGCTCGACAGAGCCCTTGTAGCGACCGTGGGTCGAGTCGTACTTGAACATGTAGACCATGTAGTCCAGGTCAATGAAGGGGTCGTTAATAGCGACCACCTGGACCTCGGGGTTCTGGAGCGAGGCACGGAGGACAATGCGGCCAATACGACCGAAACTACTCCATGTGTTAATATCACTTGGTGGACAATCTATACCCTTTGGCTTACCCGTTGATACCAATCTGGATGGGCATGATGATAGAAAGTGAAAGAGATACAGAGCAGGCACATCTTGTTGGGCAAATTTTTTATATGATAATGGGACGCGCTCAGTTTCGTGTTTGAGTCTCAGATTGATCATCTGGGGGGAGTCATTAAGCTTTTTGCGTTATCCATGGCATATAGTTGGGCAGCGATCATGGACTTGATTAGATTGTGACTCTTGCCTCCATTTCCCCGTCATTTCCCAATCTTTTCCCGCCCCACCTTACACACTCAGCCCATCGATACTACCCACGTATAGTACTTTTCTTTCCAGTCGCCGGGCTAAACGTTTTGTCTCGGCAACTCTCCCCATTTGTATAACAAAGAAAAAAAAATAGATGCGCGCGGTAAAGTGGGATCAGGGAATCGAGGCCCTCATCAGACGTATCGTTATGTTTTTCTCGCACATGACCCAATGTTTTAGGTCAGGATTCTCTCAAACAATGGCATCCTTATGGATGACAAATTCATGACTGTCTCAAGCTAGAAAATATGCTGGGAGATGGCTCTTGGAGATAAGTATGCAATATACACCTGACTGTGAAACCGAGACGCGTCGCGAACGAGTCACTTCCCATGGCAGGGATTGCGGGACTTCTAAAAAATGCCGACATCACCATTGAGGTGCCACGTGTGTGAAAAATGAATGGGCAGTTTATGCTGTGACACAAACATCCTCATCTCTTTAAAATGCTTCTTTTAGTTACTAATGCCGCAGTTTGCTCAGCATCATCTCGGTCTTTCTACTATTTCCCTTGATGATTCGTTCCCCAATACGTAATGTCAGCGCTGGGTGCTCTAGCCGTAGGTACTACTCGATGCCGGTGAGCAAGGATACTTCGTTTTCTCGCGGGGCATATGTTATAACCAGCAGGATAACACTGGGTTCATTCATTGGCTATGATAACGCTACTGTTTATAGCTCAACGATGAGACAAAGGCGAAATTACTTTCGATCGCGTGATCGTGGCTATCTACAACCTTCGCCTCAGTAAATAATTAAGAGGCTGTCATATACAATATCACCTTATATACATGTATGTATTATTAAGTAATTATCTATTATGTACATGGGCTGTATAGTTATATACGCTGGAAATAATGAATATCTATAGTAAATCATATTGCTCAAAGGTAGCAATGATCAACTTTTGAGGAGTTATTCACGATATAAAGGTAATTTAACTTCCTCATACGGCGGGAGAGACTCGGATATGACAGATCTTTCATCCTCATCATTGGCTCCAGCAGCGCGTCTCTGGTCTATTTGTTCAAAGTGAATTCTTTCAGGTTCAGATGAACTCGCCCGGTCGATTGCAATGGTCACGTGTCGCGATTCGGATACTTCGGGCGTTTCTCTCCGGTGTGCAGGGTAAAGCTGCTCCTCTTCCACCCTGCGCGTCCTGGTTCGATCTATAATACGTAATATAAGTATATAATTGTCGTCTGTATGTGTATTAAAAGAGGATGGTACTGTCAAACACACCTGAAGATGAGTGATCATATGGTAGGGACGATTCTTCTTCTTCTGACATGTTGGAGCAGAGAATGCACATAAATATTGCGAAGACTGCGATACCCCCTAACACGCCGCCTAGAGCTATTCCAACGTTTTGTTCCATGCCGGTGAAATGTGATTCATGATAGCAAATGCGACGTGGCGAATCTTCACTTTTATTTGATTTGTGCTCTTCAAGGTGGTACATACGCGCCCTGTGTGGCTGGGTACCATGCCCGGCTCAGATTAATGTACTAGCCGCGGGCGCACATGATAGCTTAATAATATGTCATTTTAAAAGCGTAGATTGCCATAGAAAGCGCCTTATTTGTTGATCCTTTTTTCGGATTAGGTCTTTTTTAAACCGTTACTATCAACGCTACATGCATATTCACATATAACACTGTGACTATAATTAGACGACAAAGAGCATTATGAATTCTTTGTTTATGTACCTAAAACGAGGTTAAGCTAGAAGTAGCAGGTTGAAGGTACATAGAGCGTTGTTGAGAGGCTTTTCTATCGTCAGTACTTTTGCATCTGGAGTGGATAAATTATGATATATATGTTGAATGCTCACAGATCTAAAGCAGTACTATATATGAAGCGGATGCACGAAGTCATCATAATGCTACATACGAAAATTTTCTCAGAAGCACCGCTGAGTTTCATTGAAAGAATATCCCCACAGGGAAAGAGCACATAAGCAGAAAAGCTACCTGATGGCGAAATACATCATGTAAGAAATCTGTAGAAGGAGGATGGCAGCATCCTACGTAGATATGTACATTAAAAAATGAGCTTCCTGGAAAAACCATGCATTTTTGGGCTTCTCGATAAGATCGGATTGTGTGGAATTACTCGCCAGCCACCGAAGAAGGCTTTCCGATTAAGACCCACTATAACAATAAGTGGAAAAGGAATACATCTTTTCAAGCGGCACCCTTGACATTTATTGTGAAAGAAAAACATAATTAATTGCTGCTCCATTAAGATTCATTCCGTGTCAATATTTATGTTGATTTTTCTAACTGAGACGGGCCTCCGAGTTTTTTGTTGTCAATAAGTACGAATGGCCACCGTTACTAGATCAAATCATATGCTGTGAGGCAGCTATGATGATCGATGCATTGCCTTGGCCTGTGAAGTAGTAATATCTCCAAGTCATTCGCTGACAGACGAAGACTATATTGCCTATTATAATGAATCATAACACATGACCTTCGCAAGCCGTCACCAGCTACCACGTTACATTCTTCCCCTGTTCGCAGAACAACGACTTAACGATGCGCACATGGCTATCACTAATGCATAATAGTTTTAATGCTCCTTAATGTAATGAAAACAGCGCGTGTACATCGTTCCACACTCATGGTAGAAGTCATGATTACAAGATAGGACCAAGAACATGTCTGCTTTTTAGGCTAATTTAGTCATGACATAGTAAGTACATATGACTATGTAGTGGTGGTTCTAAGTAATACATGTAAACGAGTATAGATCCGGTGCCACTTCGATGTGGATGATTGTACATCTTCGAATAATTTGGGTGCACTGCGAATGGTTTCACGCTTGGTTACGAGCTGTGAACGACTCTTCTCACCAGGGGCTTTGTCCTTTGTTCACTTCAAGTATATTTGGTGATGTGTAGAGACGCACAAAGGCTGTATGCTAAATATCAAAGAGGTTGGTGTTTGCACATATACTGTAGTAGTAACGCAGTGAATCGCGGGCTTGATTCCCTTGCTCTGAGCAATCGTTGGTAGGTTAGTAACGTGTCAAATTTTCTGCAGGATAGCAAATACAGGCATATCATAGCATCTCTAATATAGCATATATACTCTCGGCATGCCAGTCTGTGGATACGTATCACGAATCGAGACCCGCATACAAGTTATATATGAATCTGTAGAATAGTGCTGTTGCTGACGTTCCCCGACCACAGCGCAGAACACCTATGTCGAACGTATATTCAGTGAGAGCAAGGCTATATACCCAAGATAGATGGCCATCGTCATGACGATGAATCAAAGCAGAGATAGTCACAACGTTTTAAAGCTTATAGATACATTAATTTAAAACATTATCGATTCGAAGGAGATGAAACTGGCTATCTGCTGTATTTGTGTCTGTGCTCAAACGCTGCATATGCCGTCCATTCGTTGCTCCGCTCGCCTCCTCTTTTTCGACCTGAATACAAGTGGCTTTTTTCGACATGGACTCCACCAAGGAAGCATTTCTCGACCTTATTGCCAAACTCGACGACTCTCAGTTCCATGAGTTTGAGCAATTCGCCCGTTCGGCTATGGGTAATATTTGGCTTTTAGAAAAAAGTAGTCATTTGGCTGTTATTTTGACAGCGGTTCCGTATTGAATAGAGGAATACCATGGCAAGATCCATAACCATGGCGACGATGTGAATGACCTTGTGGAAGACAGCCACATTCAGGGATTCCAGCCCGTCAGCGATGCCAAAATGTCGCACTTGGCTCGTATGATTCAAGATCTGCGGAAACGAGTCCCTATTTCGGCTGAAGCACCCGGTGAAAAGATTGTGATACCCGACAGCAACGAGGTATACGAATCTTTGCATGTGTGTGTAAGCTTCTTATTAATGTTAATTCTTATAGTATGCGGAATATACGGAAAAGAACACGGTTCATGTCGACGGATTCTTGTTTTCGGAGGATGATGTGGATGAGCTGTGCGAGGAGGGCAAACTATCGCGTAACTACTGCCTCGACTGTCAATCCACTAACACAAAGCCACTCAGTAAGTCGGTTAAGCCAAATCATGCGAAACTTCTCTTAATAATTGTGATTTAGACTTCATTTCGCACTCTGCATCGGTGCTGCAACTGCAGTTTCTGTACCAGGTCGTTCTGGCTGACAAGGTCAAGGACAAGGTCATTGTGGATGTTGGCTCCCGTCTTGGCGCTGTGCTGTACACGGTAAGACCCGTATAGCATACTCACCTGTGACTCATGTATGTTTCATTTAGGGTTTCCTTTTCACGCGTGCGCGCAAAATTGTGGGTGTGGAACTGAACGAATGGTTCTGCAAGCTGCAGCAGGATATGGTTCAAAAATACAGAATGAGCAGCCGCGTCCAGGTAAATGCAGCAAGGCTAGACTATCCAATTACTCATCTGTCCGTATTAGGTACAATGTAATGATATCCGGAAAACACCGGAATTACTGTCAAAGGAGGCGGATGTGGTGATTATGAACAATGTGTTCCAATTCTTCAACGAGCTGCCTGTGCAACAGGAGATCTGGAACTTTATTCGTACAGAGACGTCAAAACGACCTGGTCTGCTTCTCGTGACTCTGCCTTCACTTCAAGACCAGCTTAAGGAAGCTGGTTTGCCCGCCACAAAAACCATGCGAGGCTGGGTCAAGGAAATCAAACTGGATTACGAGAATGGGGAATATTTTCAATCCGAGCTGAACCAAGACGAGATTGACGAGATTAGCCAAGTCCATTTGTATAAAGTCGTGTCATAATATAATTACCGTATTATCTAATTAAATACGTTTCATATTGCGGTATGCATAAACAACGACATCGAGGCAAATGGCAAAGGTGATGGGTGCCAAAATGAAGATGGCCAGGTATTGGAGTGACTTGTATACAAGTTCGAGCATGTAAAATGAGATAAACCAAGCGAAAGGATATTTTGTGTAATTTTATTGGCACGCAGATGCACAAAAATAGAAGACTTGGTGCCAACACCCCAAAAACCTTAATTGCATACATAAAGGTGAGAAGCCGCCCATGAATAGGTTCCTGATGATTGTTGCAAAGGTACCGTAATACTTGATTCGACTTGTCCAATTATAACAGTGCTGCAATGTTGATTCACTCACTATATCTTACCTTCAAATGCAAATAATTCAGACTACCAAGGAGACTAGCCATTGGTGCGACAACCCATTGTCATCACATCACAGCACATATGATCTAGCTACCGGTCATGTGTTTTCTTCGAGGGAAAAAGCACAACGTGTATATAATTTATTTTTGCATCGACTCACCCCTACAGGGAAGACGAGGCCTTCTTTTCGGAGGGAGACGAAGGAGATTCGCTGACGGGCAGACCCTTCTGCTTCTTGAGGATGTTACTGATATAGAATTCACCGGCCTTGTAGCTCGAGCGAACGAGAGGACCGCTTGCGACGTACTTGAAGCCCATCTCCATACCCTTGTCCTCCCAGTGCTTGAATTTTTCGGGCGTCACGTACTCGTGAACCTTCATGTGTCGTTTTGTCGGCCGCATGTACTGACCCAAGGTGACACAGTCCACATTGGCCTTTCGCAGCTCCTCGAGGGCATGCTGCACTTCATCGTCGGTCTCGCCGCATCCCAACATAATGGACGATTTGGTGATCAGGCTGGGCTTAGTGTCTTTGGCGTGCTTGAGCACAGACAGGGATTGACGAAAACCTGCGCGTCGGTCGCGAACGTAGGGGGTCAACGCCTCAACGGTTTCAATGTTGTGTGCATAGACGTCCAAACCGGAAAGGGCCACTTTCTCGACGCACTCCAGAGAACCGCCAAAATCACCCGTCAAACACTCGACAAGGATGTGTGGTGCCCTGTTAAAACGTCAATATGAGTCCGAGCTAAACGGATTATTTTCACTTACTTGGCCTTGATCTTCCGGATGGTCTCTGCGAAATGCCCTGAGCCACCGTCGATAAGATCATCACGATCCACACTGGTCAGCACGACATAGTCAAGACCCCATCGAGAGATGGCTTCAGATGTGTGTTCAGGCTCGTGCGGGTCGAGTGCTTGGGGTTTACGATTCGTCTTAACAGAGCAGAAGCGGCAACCACGAGTGCATTCGTCACCCATTAACATGATGGTCGCTGTCGCAGTCTCGTGTTCACCTAGAGCACAGAATACTTAGATCCCCATCATGTCAAAATAGCATTCACACGCACCTCCGCCCCAGCATGAGTCGATGTTTGGACACCGTGCCTCCTCGCACACAGTATGAAGCTTCAAACCACGCAAGTCCTTCTTAATGCGAGCGTAATTTCCACCGGAAGGAATATCCGTTTTGAGCCAGCTGGGAAGTCGCGGTTGCTTACTACCATGGAAGGATCAGCTTCTCATTCTCGGCGGGATCGCCCGTACCAACAACACCACTTACAGCTTGGTTGTTTTGACTTTCTTGCCTTCAACAACGGTCTGCTTCAGTTCGAAGGCCTCCTCCTGGGTAAGCTTTCCGGACGAGCCCGTGTTGACAAACTCGTCCAGGGCCTGTGCGTCCTCAGCCGCGAGACGTTCACGTAGCTTGGACAGTTTGGATTGCGGGGAGGGATCGGACACGGTCGTAGCATGGGTCCGCCATTGCTGAGACTAGCAAGAGTTTAGTATCACTGATAGCAGAGTGCCTTATTGTAGTTACCACGGCGGCGCCTAGGCGAGCGTGGTTGTAGAGTCGAGGAAGGAAAGCAGTTTGCTTAAGCATTTGGAGAAATAAGGAAAAGGGAAGCTATATTTTTTCGCTGGGGGAAAAATGCGGGAAAGCATCTTGTCGGGGTTGGTATCTTGTCACCGAGTAGACAACCACACCCGAAAAAAAACCAATACTCACCAATCAAAAGAAAAGCCAATATGCCAAAAGAGGCTTCTTCAATCCAGTCTGTAGTTCTTGTCTTTAAACATCCGTGGATATATTTTTTGTATAGAGTGTTGGCGAGCCACATAAAAAGAAGCAAAATTCATGCTGTGTCATATCCCAAATATTCCCGGCCCAGACAGAGCCAGATCGACATCGAGATAACAGAAGAAAGCCCAGCTAAGCTTATCCCGCCTGTCTTTTGTCTTTTCCCTCTTGTATTGACAATTAAATCAGACAGAGATAGTATCTTAGGTGGACGCTTGGAAAACACACTATCATCAGTATGCGAAATGACTAATAATACGGGAGGTGATAGTTAAGTTGAATGAAGTTGGATTTGGCGAGTGATAATATGCGTGGCACGCATAAAGCGTTTAAAATAGAGCGCGTTGGTCTCAAAAAGTGGAGCAAAAATTCTGCTAGCATCCTGGAAACAGAAATGAGCCAAACTGACAGGACATGCCGCCAACGGTGTGGCATCATTTCAAGGGACGAGTTCCCAAGTTGAGGTGCGTTACCGAAACCCTTAATCCCCTCGTGACACGAACTGTAAGGTCTGAACGCACTCAGCCTCAGCCCCGCCAGTGACAGCAGAACCATTTCCCGCCCTTCCATGTGAGGCACAGCGAAATTTCCTATATGGATGCTATTTAGTCCTTACACCCTGTCTTCATCCTATGTGAATTCGTATAGCAGCGTCATTCTGTAAAATAATATGGTCTGACTAGGTGGACAGACAGGTATGTGCTTCTTGCTGCTGATCATGATTAATGAAGATATGGTACCAAAAAGGGCCTCTGGAAGGATTATATCAAGAGTGCATATGCTCTGCTTAAAATAGGCGCTAAAACCGATACACGCGCCACGGGGTCACGGAACCCTTTGACAACCTTCTGATCCAGTACAAAGTAGGATTATTCCTTTATTTCGGGTTCGTATCGTTGGAATATAACTTCTCTATTTCGTTTGTCTAGCGCCCTTTTTCCTCTTTCTTTTCTCTCTTTTCCTTTTTCTTTCGTACGTCATAAGATCATACAGTAATGGACTTACTACTTCTAAAGATCTTGCTCCCATGCGTCTTGCTTGGCATTGCTGCAGGCTTTATAATCGTGTGGTGCGTTGTCATGGCAAAAACAAAGAAGCAAATCCGTCAAGAAAGTACGTAGATTTCAAGACACGGTGACAATAGTTCAATTGCTTCGTGCACTGTCTACGCCTAACTTTACTTACATAATTAACGTTCTATAGTCGCCCAGAATGACGATGTTTCGCTGGATTTGGAGCATCAAGCGCCCACAGTTTCGTTTGTGGAGTATCAGCAACATCTCTTAGACGAAGCAAAACGGCGTTCGCAGCGACAGGAGCGACAGACCTCGTCTCATCCGCTTTCCGGGGATAATTCTTTTGATCCGCCGCCTGTATATTCAAATATGCCTCAGAGCAATACCTAATTGGCTATACATACGATTTTTAAATAAATATATATTGTATATAGAAACGTGAACTCATAGCTGGATTGATGCAGCTGAGTCTCTGAAAGTGCAATGTATTCTAACTCATATGATTATCCCTTGCCTCTAATCGCACAATTAAGCTTTGGTAACTGGTAAAGTAAATTCCGAAAGTCTAAGTAACAATAAGGTACACAAAAGTCAATCAGAAGCGTTTACGTATGTACTCCAGGTACAGCCAGAAGCGTGCCATGTTCTGTGCTCCGTGTGTGTAACGTGGCAAGTGCGCGCAAGCTGAGGCTGTACAGCGTCATGAATAATCCTCAGCCACATTGCGAAGTAGGGAAATGTAATTTGTTACCTATTTAAAAACATGTAAGGCTCGACATAAACTATCTTATGGGTACAAATGTTCACGGCACGAGCAGTGCATAGGATCCCTGCTATTTACAGACCAGCTTTTTGTAATACATCCTCCTGCTGGTAGTAGGTGGGCAAATATCGACGTGATAGAACTTTTACAGAGCGGAGGGATAGCGCCCAGGGCTGATATGCATAAATGTTGAGAAAACTACGTGCTGCTGGCCATATCCCAACAACTGCACGAGTTTTACATGTTTGTACGTATCAACAGTTCCGAGAATAAAACTGTAAACTGGTCAGTATAAGCACTATAAGCATCTATTTATATATATTTGCGCCATATAGAGAGTTCGTAGTACGTAGGACTAGATGGTGGTATTAGTGGGGTCTTCACGGACAATAAAGTGATGACCTAAAGCTATGCCGCTAGGGGGGGTCTACAATGCCAAAGAAAGAGTGGGGTTTTGCAATAAAAATCCGCAAAAGTAAAGGATGTATTTGTATGTCTTCCAGAAAGGACCTCGGCTTTATATAGTCTGGCCTATTTCAAGTATTCAGGCTCATGTTTTCTCACTATAGTATACTATAGTATATTAAAGACGCCTCGAGACATATAACGTACGGCTGCTTCCCAGGAAGGACTGATATACCTCGTAAAGCATCTAGAGAGGCATAAAAGAGAACAAATGCACTGTAGATTTATATTATGAAAAACTCTCATCCGGTTCGGTATGGATCACATTATTTTTAACGGCGATGTACATATGTGGAGCATATATGCGTTTTCTATATCCGGGCAAAGCAAACGAAAACAATGAAAATTTGCTATTATATACAGTAACTCGAGCGTCAGTATATAACAATTCATAGAGCAAAGTAGATGTGACTAGGACTCTCTTCTTTAGAGTGTGTATGTAGTGTGTATGTAAAAGGCGTCCTTACAAACTTTGTCTTCTTAGTTATATATCAGTCAAATATGTATGCTTTTATAAGTTGACTTTTTGCTCGGTAATATACAGCCACTGATTACATATAATGATGGTGCGGATACCCAAATACATGTATAAGCGCATATTCCCAAAAAGAGGAGATGACTTCTTTTGAGCCGGCGTGGTAGCTCTACCCGTTGTAACCCGGACCTTCCCGGTAGCGTTCCGATACGAGATTCACATCCGTACCCCGACTACGATGCTACGTGTACATGACAGTGTTTACCGTCGAATACAAAGAAACACCATGTTGACAAAGATCTCGCCTTCTGTTAAATAAGACAAAAAGTGAAACCGGAAAAGAAATCTATATTTGTGAATACATAAAGTTGATTGGCATACTCATACAAAATATGGAATTTAGAAGCGCGAGACATCGCGGCCAAAGGCCCAGGTCATGAACCAGAACATAGGGATAAGAAGCTTGTTGCGCATGCTGACGCTCATGCTGAGGTATGCCGACCGCCAGAATACCCAAGCCATGTGGCCTCCCTCGGTAGCCTTCTCGTTGATGGGCGACATGTCCACCACGGCCTCCCACTTGCCAATATAGGCCATTGATCCTCGGCTCGCAAATGTAAAGTCGGTCTGTTTCGGATCCTCCTGACCCAGCTTGACCTCCTTGTTGAATACCTTGCCGAGGTAGATCGCCTTCTGGTTGGCCACCTGCGCAGTCGCAGGCAAGTCATATTCCTCAATCGTGGCACAGTCGCCCAGCGCGTAGACGTTCTTGATGGGCTCGCGTGTTTCCTTGTCCAACACACGCAGCTTTCGGTCGGTCATTACTCTACAGAAAAAAAGTATGAACTTGCGCCACTCAAATCAGCACAGCAGACGACATATACCTGTGCGACTTTTCATCTTTGACAACAGAAGTCATTGATTCGACGAGCGGGTTGGGCGCCAGGCCAGTGGCCCAAACGACCATGCCCGCCGGAATATGACCTTCCTCCTTGAGCTCTAGGCCGTTCGGTCCGACCTGAAGGACATGCGTGCCGGTCTTGACCTGGATACCTCGCCGACGGAACTTTTGCGTGGCATAGCCCGACAACTTTTGGTCAAAGCTGCCCAAGATCTTGGGGGCCACATCATACACGGTCATGCGCGTGTAGCGAATCAAGCCTGGGTACAGACGCGCAAGATCTTCCGTAATGAAGTCGTAAAGTTCCGCGGAAAATTCAATGCCGGTCGGACCGCCGCCGACGACCGCGAAATGGAGCTTATCGCGTTTTTCATCTTCGGTGATACCAGGCTGGCAGGCGTATTCAAAGCCTACGGGACGGGCGGGAGAATGTGTTAGATGCTACGTACAAGGCATTAAAAGTGCTTACACTCCAGAATACGCGAGCGGATCTTGCGCGCATCATCAATCTGCTTGAGGAAGATCGCATGCTCCTTGACGCCGGGCGTGTTGAAGGTGTTGCTGTAAGCACCCACGGCGATGACCAGTTTGTCATAGTCCAGCTCAAACGGTTTCCCCCTGTCTAAATACGGGTCAGCCTGCCCCTTTTGTCCAACCCTGTTTCTATAGCGACGTACTGTCATCCAGGTTCGAGCTACAGTATATCTTTTGCTTATTTATATCTGTTATGCACGATGAGCATATCTTATCATGTATAGGCCGCTCCTTTTTTTTTTTTTCAAGTATACCAATTTTATCGCACCACGCCTGATGGTACTCGAGCTCGCTCGCATATCCCCGCACAGGCTCAATAATACACCGCGGTTCCAGCGAGCCGACCGCCGTCCTGCAATGTGAGTCAAAAATTAAATGAGCGTCCCGCCAGAACCCGCTTGTCATTTACTTGCCCTGCTAGCAAAGGGGTGAAAATGAAAAAGTTTCTTGAAAAGGAGTCAGACAAAAAAAACGTATCTTGGCGACGCATTTAGTCTTACCGAGGGGAGATCACAGTAACATCATAGTCCTTTTTGTTCAATTCGCGCTTTAATTTGAAGCCTGGTCCATATCGGAAGGGTGAGTTTATCCTTTCTGTCGCTTTCTGTCGCGTTCCTAAATGTAGACCTATAACTTACCAGCCCAGCCCGAGCCTGAATCAGGTCATAGAGGAAAGAAATGCGTCAGTCCCAAAAGTGCTATAAGCATATGAAGATTTGGCATACCCAGAATCACCACACGTCCTGTTTGAAAGCATGCGAATGGGAGCGTTAGACTGACGTTGGATCATTGTTGCACAATCTTACCTTGAGACCTGCGCAAAGTACGCGTACTAAGGTTCGCTAAAATTGCGATCATATGTCAACATGTGCGACTTGAGTCGGCATTGTCTCTTTTCTCTTCTTTCTACCTTGCTGAAGTGCTCCTTGGAAACCTCGGGTTGCCCATAATTTATGCAAATGGAGTCCGCTCAAGAACGGTGCCGTGCTCGGCAGAGGGTGGGTGCCGGCCGATAAAACTAAAGGCCATGAATACCATGTTCAAATGTAAATACAATAGAGTAGACTTACGTTTCGTGAGAAGCATAGAGGAAGGAGAGAGAGAAAGGAATGAAAAAGCAAACAAAAAAGAAAAAGAGCTCGGGCTTTTGACATCTTTATGACGGCAGCCAGCAGAGTGACGGGTGTTTGCAATTGAAAGGGAGAATTTCGGGCTGCCCGGATAAGCACGCTCCCCCTCCAACAGCGGGACGTGTATCACCATACACCGGCAATGAAGGCACATGGTCCCTGTGTTGCGAGCTGCCTCGCTCTGCCTTTTCCTTATTGTTTCATTTTAACACACTTATTGAAGCCTTCGCCGCCACAGCTCGATGTATAGTAGGATAATAATAAAAACTCCATGAACATGATAAACTGACACACATTCTCCCGTGATCTTATTATTATTCATAATGTTATGATGACGCCACGAATATAGACGCAGTAGCATTCAGAATCGCGCTAGCCAAAATCGGCAAAACAGTGTTGATGATTTGATGCTGGAAAACGTGGAGATCACGAAAATGGACGAACCTTTTTGGACCTGGATCTTCATCTCTGTCAGCAAGAAGCCAAGCCCTCTTCCTCGTGGAAATTGTTGAAATTCAACAGGTCGGTGCTTTAACAAGACTGCAATCTACATCAATGCGCCTTATTGTAGGAGAGTAAAACGATAGGTGCCTCTTGATATGGTAGGACTATTACTCAGACGACACCAGAAAGATACATATGTGAGTGATCTCGGCATTTTTACCAATTGAAGCATATCGTGTTCCTGATCCGCCTACATC
>VAFG01000370.1:103865-134144 GCA_013461545.1 Syncephalastrum contaminatum | reverse complement strand
TTGGTTTTTTTTTTTTTTTTTTTGCTGGACGACAAAAATGGAGAAAGAGGGGAGCAATGTAAGCGTCTGTTTGCATCCTCCTTTTCTTAATGAAACGCGCTTTTTTCTTTTTTGTCTTGTTGATATGAGTCCCTCCGACTCGTCCTACTCTGTCACAAATAGTACTGTTGTGTTTTATAGGAGTTGGACACCCGATGCTATGACAGTGCACACACACAACATATGAAAGAAAAAAAAGAAAGGTTGGCCGTCAGACACCGGCGAAAGTGTAAAAGTCGCAAGTAACCATCTTTTTCAAGGGAGTATGATAATGGATTAAATACTCTTCTTCCTTCCTTCCTTTGAGGTAAAAAAGGAACGGGTCTAGATTGTTGATATGGTATCTAACACTCAACATATACACACACAAAAACAAGCTTTGTTGATGGCGGGCATAATAAAATCGACAGCCATGAGATCGCCCTTTGGTTTCCCGCCCGTATAAACATGCCATCATCGTCACGAGAACAGTGACAACAGGACTTGGCCAATTTTTCCCCGCGTGCGAACTTATTTCGGTCTGCTGACAGAACTTGGGATTCATAGTCGTTTCGAGGATATGCTATTCTCGACAAGGTAGTATTGAACAGAATGTAAGAGAAAAGATGTGACGTACCCCGGGTTTTGGGTGCTCCCCCCGCCCCTCTGCATAATTTCTTTTACCTTTCCTTACATTATATCGCGCACACGACCAATGGGCAGCTGATGCAGGGCCCGGCAACACATACAGAGGTACACATACATACACCACCCACATATCACCTTATTCCTTCGGACCCTGTATTCCGAGCCCAAGAAAAAAAAAAAGGCCAGTGGGAGGGCATGATATGGGACAGGTCCAAACAACAGTACAAATCTCCCTTGTGTACAAGGATCTCAACGTTTATTGCTTGTTGATATTGTGATAGGGTACACGAGATTCTGGAATGTTTTTCGTCACGTTTTTTAGGGTCATGTGTGCTCTATGATATGAGTCTTTCCTGTCAGAGGAATATGGACCTAAGCAGGACGGGCACCATCGCCTTGAGCTCATATATCAAGTGGTGAAGATTCGTCCGAGCCTGCGCAGAGCGGAAACGTGCTTGATCGCATGTTTTGTATTGGGTCAATGCATACATGTGCATATGCTTATGGATCCATTTCCCGAATGCTTAATGGTAAAAAAAAAAGTGTCCTCACAGAACCTGGATATCAGTTGGCCAGATCGACAGCTGATCAGAAGTTTGAAAAGCGTAGTGAAAAGGAGCACATTCATTAGGACAGGAGGTCCACTTTGATGTATTTTATAAAGTACAACGATGATTTTCCGTATCGTTCACAAGTTTGCGCTGAATACAACCGATATGCCGCCGTTACCTCCTCTTCTAATTCCTCGAGCACTTACCCGTACACATGAGTAAATTAAAAAGATAAATAAACCTTCACCAAGAACTGACCCACAGGGGAACGACATAATCTTAAATCGATAGCTGAAATGATTGAGATGGCTGGTCAACGATTGATATGTGACTTCGCTAAAATAGCGACACGCATAGGGCGGGTGTATTGCAGCTTTAGGCTGGCGTCTCAAACATGCTTCATGCAAGGGCATCTGCTCAATCTCCCCTTGCCTTATGCTACTATTTAGGTAGAGAACCGGTCAAAATCTTCCTATATAAACACGTGGGGTGCAATCACAAACAAAAGGATGGATTGCCTTCCTACACTGATAATGCCTTTTTATAGGAAGAAGGAGAAAAAGAAAAACTGCAAAATTTCAATGGTTTTAGACAGGAATGTGATGTCCTAGCTCAAAAGCGAATATCTCAAAAGCTTGCTTAGTCTTTTTAAAAAAAAAGTTTTTGGTCTGTCTCTTGTTCAGCTATTGATGTCCGGTCACGAGGATGCAGGCCAAGAGGCCCAGAATGCCATCCCGGCGGGCACCACTGACCCACCAACGATGCCGTCCACGACGCTTGTCACCACCAACGGCAAAACGCAGACACAGACTGAGCCAGAGCATACCATCACAGATAAAAGTGCAGTGGGGTCCTTCAACACACTCGTAAAGCACCCGCCACCACCACCTCCTGCCTCGCCCGAGACCATCAAGACAGATGTAAAAACCAAAACACGCGCATTTATCTTTTGGCGCGTCGCATTTCTCGTTCTCGTGAATGCGGCTATCCCGATCACTCTCTATTATATCTTTAAGCATTTCTTACCGACCGTGTGGGCGCTCGTGTGCTCGAGCGTACCGATCGTTCTCTCCTTCTTTATCCAGCTCATTTTTTTTGGGCGGGTCGATACCATAGGCGGCATGGCCATCTGTGGCATGTTATCATCCTGCGCTGTTCTCATCGTTTTCCACTCATTCCCGTGATAGGATTTTTTATCTCGGTCATACTAGCTGTCACCAACGGTGATCCCAAACTAATGCTGATGCGCGAGTCGCTCTTGTAAGTTTATCTCGTCTTCACCCTACTGTCGCTGACACGACATACCCAAAGGGCGGCTTGTCTGGGTGTCCTTTGTTCAATCACACTGATCCCGATTCGTATTGGGTCTTTTGAGCTCAAGCCAGTGGTATACTATCTCGGGCACGACCTTCTTCCGTCGCGCCCCGTTGAATTCCGCGACAAACCGCCGCAGAGACGCATCTACTTTTACTGGTGCAACTCGGACTATTGTCGTCGGCATATGCGGCTCCTGACCGCAATCGACATTGGCATCCTCGAGCTTGAGTTTGGTCTCAAGCTCCTTTATATCCTCACATTCGATATCGACACAGTCGTCATATTGAGCAGCACGACTTTGGCCACGGCCACCATCATCATTTTATGTATTAATACGTGGTACGGCATGGCGATCAAAAGACGCATGCAGCTCGACGAACCGCAGATGCTGCAGCAGGCTGGAGCAATAATAAATACTGCCTAGACGCCCGCAGATTTTTCCTATTTTTATAATGTATGGTCTGCGTTTGTATTTTATTTAAATTATTGGGAGGATGTGGGTGGGGAGGCGGCTTCTTTTTGGAGTTCTGCCATCATGCGCTCCACCTTCTCGCCAAATGTGAGGACGCCGCTGCCGGGTAAGGTCAAGGTCTTGGCCAGCAAAATGTCGCGGACAACGGGCTTCACGACCGGATGATCTTGGCTTCGTAGCTCAAAGCGCAAGTGGTACGCTGCTCGATTCTCGACACGTGCCCGTAACAGTTGGACATGGCTAGAAAAAGATATCAGCCCTGGTGCCGCATCCTGCCGATGAACTTACATTGTTTTCCATGCTGGATTTTTGCCCTGAGAAGATGTCCACCAGATAGGCCCATTGACAGTTTCCTCAATATCATCCACCTTCCAGAGGGCCTTGGCTTGCTCGCTTGCTGGCGCACTGACATAGTCGGCCGACCTCCGAATATAGTCGTTCGCAAAATCGCATACCATGCGAAGACAAATCAAGTTTATCTCTCGCGTCAGCAAGGCCTCAAATTCGCTGATATTGTTCAGTGTGACAAGGCCCTGAGGCAGCCGCACGCAAATGTTTCCGGATTGGTTGATGGAAAAGAGCAAGAATTGTCTATGACACTATGAACTTCTTGATGCAATTGTTTATCTCCCAGTCTTACCCTTTTAAAATGTCGATGCTCAGGTTGATCGCCAGCTCACCATAACTTGGGTATACTTCACATTGGTTGGGGTCTGGCGCCGATTGGGCCATGGCTTGGAGTTCATAGTGCACCGAGAGATGGACGCCGCCTTCGCCGCTAAGGGGATCGATCGCTTCGTACACGAGGTGGCGAGCGCGGTCAAAAAGTACCCAGAATTTGCACATCGAGAGCGCAGGGGACAGGATAGGGATCGCCGTGTGCTCGCGCGCATTGGTTTGGGGAGCAAGTCCAGCTTGCTGTTGTGTACGGCCCTTACCTTGCTCCTGTTCTTTTTCGCCCGTCAGTGCACGTATGGCGGACGAGCGCCGGTTGGGCGTCAGCATTGGAATATGGGACTTCCACCGGTTAAATCGGTATTGCTGTATCAGGAGAAGTCGGAGGATGAGTTCGAGCGTGCGTCCCGCCATTTGCCGGGTCGACATGGGCTGTTCCTCTGACGTGTCGTTCTTTTCTTGGTCATCTATGCGCTGAACGGTCAAGTCGATCTGGCCGTCAATCGTCACCGTCACCTCGTTGTCGCCAAATCGGAGGTCGTTTGTGGTGGACAGGCCTTGTGCCTCCGAGAGGACCTAGTATTGGTCAGCGCCTGCCTGCATTCCACCTGGGGTATCATACCAATGCATATACTTCTGAATCGAAAATGGTGCCTTGCGCATTTACGAGTTGCTGCTGTATCTTGCTCTGATGAACGTTGGCGAGTTCAATCGCACCTACACGGTATCATGAGTCGTCTTATTAGCATCATCCATGAAATGCTTACCATTGCGTTGTCGTCCAGCGTTTTCTTCTCGATCAATCATGCCCATTATCGACTCGGAGATCGGCTTCATGCGCATACCAACACGACCCAAATGGCTCTGACCCACATGCGATACGACGCGTCGCGGTCGGTTGTGTGGCAGGATCAAACGCACGGTGTCCTCGCCCTCCTCTGTGGATCCATCCGCCCGTCTGAATTCACCAAACGGCAGGTCGCTGAATTGCGAACCAACTATAATGCCTCGGTGAATGACATGATACCCCCAAGGCAATCGGCTCCCTTTTTTCCTTACCATCAGTGAACCCGTATTGGACAGAGAACGAGTTTGCGATGCCGCTGCCACTGGCGGACAAAGCATTTGGTGTGCTCTTGACTTGCATCAGCCAATGGTTTCGTCTCAGGTCGAGCGCCTCTTCCCAGAAATCGTTTTCGTCGCGGACAATCTTTCGCAGGTTGGCTGCGCTTGTTTTGAAGAAAGCGGCTGCTGCTTTTTGTTGCTAACTCGGATGTCAGAATTTAAAGCAAGCGTCGTTTCGATAGGACCTTACTTTGAGTTTCAGGCCCAATGTGAGTTGTGCTGCTTCGAGTTGGGCTTTTGAAGTGGGCTTTGGTTTGGCGACGTATGTGGCGTGCAAGGAACCTGGGGGAAGTGGAAGTACCATGTCTTTGGACAGACCCAGCGGTCTGTTCTGCGCAAGGAGCAAGTTGATTACGTCCAATGCCACGTCAATCTCACTCTTGGCATGGCTATATGGCACTGTCAGTCTAATTCAAGACAAAGCAAACCGCTTACAATAGCTTGTTGACAACTGATTCGCGTAATTTCAAAATGTCGAAGCCCGGTGGAGGCTGGTCGAGGGGTGTCGGTTGTTCTGCAACAGTGATCTCTTTTGAATCCGAGTCGTCGGACTCTGTGTTTAAAGACTTTTCGAGAGATTCTTCGGAAAGGGAGCGCCAATCGCCGCGTTCGAACCATATACGATCCACGCGTTGCATTAGCTTCTCCTGGAAGGACGGTTCGCTGGAATACAGTCAGCGAAAAGTCTAGCAACTACAGTAGCTTTCTTTTTACGTTTTATGAATTTCTTGCCCATTGTCAGTAATGTCGACGGCTGTCTTGACAATTGAGGGCTCCAAAGAGAGTTTGATGCGTTTGTGAGGGTGCTCGTCGTCTTCCATTCGGGTATGCTGTCTGCGTGTGGAGTAAAAAGGGAAGAGGCGCGTGCGGATGTTAAAAATCTCACGAAATCAACGCCGTAGAATATCGCAAAAACAAAAGATACGAGCTGTATTACATTTTACGCTTCCGACCTCCTTATCATGAATGAGAACTTGATGCTTTGTGTTCGATCGAGGGAACCTGTCGAAATAGCATCACAGAAGAACTGAAGAACTTGCTGAAAGGATATGCTTCAAGCACACTCACCCTGTCGTGCTTGAAGAGGAGTAAGCCTGTACTATCGGTCACCAAGGATCCTGTCATGCTTTGTTCCTGGTATTCGTATATAACGCCCGTTCGATAACTCGATATTTAATCATCTTTCCCCAACGATCGACTTCAACACATCAATGAAAACTCATGAAAATCCTACTAGATGTTGAACGATGTATTTTCAGAAAATCAGTGATTTGCCTTCGCTTCATATTAGCTAGCTCTTGTTACGAAGATGTCTTGATGCGCTTCGGACAAACTATAGCATTTCCATGTCCGTGCTATTAAAAACGGCGAGTCCATCTGAAAAATTCTGGTAGCGCCGATCCGGGAAGATATTCGGATAACCAACAACACTCACGTTCGTCTCATCTTATTGCCTAGCTTCCAGCTGTTTTTGGTCTCGGCCACCATCTCCTTGACCCATATTGTATGACCTATTTTCCATGTAGTCAAGGAGAATTGTTTAGATGGTTACTGGCTCTGCCATGACTTGACGCTGATATCATCTTTAGTACATTCCGTAGACTTGCGTTGGCTATATAGGATATTCTATGCTTGTGCTCACGACGTATGGCCGGCTTCCGACAATTTGTAAGTTGCATCTTTGAATTGAAACTAAGTCAAATAAATAAAATAGGGAAACGTGTTTAATGCAGAAGCTGCACCATGTATAAAATATACAGAGCGCAGGTACTGTAGAGTAGAGCGGAAGTTATTTAACCGCTGTCTGTATATCGGAAAGCCAATCCGATAAACGTGATCTTTCACTTGATTATCCTCCTAAGTTAATCACTGGGTATGGGAGTGATCGGTTCATCCAGTACAGCAGATGCTGGACTATGTAGCAACTGGAAGATAGACGTTCTTCGATTACTGACAGATGTAAATATGCTAGTCAGTTCTACTAGACCATATACCATGTCTGGATGCCTTGGAACGTTCGTATAACGAACAGATAATACATAAACTACTGTTGGGATGCCTTAACGTAACAAACAGATACACGGGTAAGTCTAGACTACTTGATGGATAGGGCCTTGGTTACTATTATGTGATAAAAAGCAAATGTGCCATGGAAACTATCAGATGTTTGATACAAGAGTCTGTTTTTAGCTCGGGTTGCTTTTTGCAACGGCGTCTAGAAAAAAAAAAGGTGTTCGGCCGTGCTCCATGGAAGGTTTGCTCCCGCGGGGGCCGGCGGTAAAAGAAATCGAGACAGTGCGCTATTTTTATCTCTCTCGGCGGAGCGCGACACTTCATTTCCCACTCGCACAGGCCATCCTTGGCGGTGTATATAATCCACGGTGCACACCGTACACTGTATGCACACCATCAACTCAATAAGGTTTATTAGATATACACATCTTCCCACACCTTCCAAAAACGACATGGCACTTTGGTGTACCCGTGATCCGAGTGATCGGCGTTAGACAGCTTACTACCAAAAATAGTTTCGAATGTCAAAAAAATGTGTATTTTCGATTTTTGCTTTCTTTTTTGATGCAAAGTTTATATACAATCGATATTCTAGCCTTTTTACAAAATTGGGCCGAGGATGAACAAAACAGAGGAAGAGGGGGTGTTTGGAATAATAACAGTAGTATGCAAGAGGGATGAGAGTGGACAATAAAAAAAATGAATGGTTTTGAATGCGCGGGCTGGTTTAACCCGAGTAGTTGGAGTGCTGACGACCCGGTCGGAGGCGCAGGGGGCGAGGTTCAGACACGTCGCCAGTGGCCACGGGCTCACGCACCATGAGCGACACAGGCAGATCTTGCTTGCGACCAGTGACATTGACGGTGGCCTTGACCTGGAATCCGAATTTTTCAAAGAAGCGGATTGCACTGGCGTCGTTGACCTGGACGTAGATGGGATGATGGGAGGCGTCGGCGCGATCAGTGACGTGTTCGAGCAAGGCACTGCCGAGGCCTTTGCGCTGTTCGTGAGGAAGGACACCGACGTAGCCAATCGTGATATAGTGGGGATAGTTGGCCATGACACGACGACGAACCTTATCGCAGGCAGGTTGGAACTTCATCAGGGCGCGAATCGTAGCGGTCCAACCAATGTAGCTGGCGAGTTTGGCCGTGTTGAGCACGTGCGGCCATGGACATCCCTGAGGCTGGTTGGTCCAGACCAGGACACCTTTGCAGCCTTCGACCTGTACGGCAAAATCGCGGCTCTGAAGAGATGTCGAGTGCACCATGTTCTTGAAGAGGGTATACAGGAATTCTTCATATTTGGGTCCACGGCACCAGTTCAAGAGGGGATCACCGGCATAGGCTTCCGTCAAGGTATGTGCTGCCTCCTTTGTAGCGCCTAAACACAAGCGATAGGTCAGTTAACACGTTCTCTAATAATAATGTAAGGTTATTACCTTTGACGACAGGTCGTACGTTGACGATGTTGGAGTCGGCGCAGACAGTGAGCTTGCGGCTTATGTTGCGTTCTTCAACAGCGATCGGGGCTGCGAGAGACATAGGATCAGGAGCAGAAAAAGGGGAATATACGATAAAGGAAAACTTTTTTTTTCTGTGGAAAAAACAGGACCTCTTTTAAAGGGTCGATAAGCGCGACCGCATAAGAAAAGGAAAAAAAGTCTGGAGCTGAAATTGGAGGGTTTAGCACGAATCGTTGGATGAGCAAGGGTGTCACAACGCGGCGGTTGGTCCATTTAAAACGGATCGTCAACCGCGCTCTGATCTTTTAGCAGATTTCATGCGTCTCGACAACTTGGTCCAAGAGCCACCTCATCCTCCCCCAAGTTTTAGGCTAAAGTATAGCCTTTTCATTTTAACGCGCAGTATACGCACACACACACACACACACACATGCGTCGATCTATATTCTACTTATCGGCTGTCATCCCGCATGAAACGTGGTCTTCTTGGCGCTGCCGGTCTGACCGAACACACTAGAGGCGGAATGAGTCTAGACAGCATCACCGATGTATACCTATCGTCGATCACTTTTTTTTTTTTCTTTCTTACTTTTTGCCTTGCGCTCATTTTGCCTCACTATCGAATTATTCGTTATCGTATTCACCCCTGATTTTCGTTACCATTTTTATTTACTTTCGACACATGGATTTCCAAAGAGCCAAGAAGACACCCTGCAATAAGCATCAGGTTTCGTTTTGAGTGCCCAAGGCGAATTTTCGTTTTCATGCTGCGCCATTCTAAACAAGAACGTGCGCTCATTTTGTCTCCCCCTAAATTGCTGCTTACCGAGAAAAAAAAATTTTTTTTTTGAGTAGGTGAGTTTATCTCGCGACAAAAAAAGAAGCTCGCAGTCCTAAAGGGTCAATGCAAGCACTTGCCTTTTGATGCTATGCAGCGACGCTAGGACTGTGAAACCGACTCTTTCTCGAAGGTCTATGCATCAGGTGTTATTGATAGAAGAGGATGATATCAACTTGAGACCATTATCCACGAATGTTATGCGAGCACTATCTTTAGGTACACCACTGCGTAAGTAGCAGCCGCTCAAAAAAAAAAAAAAGAAACGAATGTCCGGCATGGAATTCTTGGTCTTGTTTCAGTAGCTATGGATCATCTCGTCAAAGAAAAGGAGATGCCCTTGCATCCAGAAAGAGGGAAAAAGGGGAAGGGTCCAGATACTCGATAGATGAATTCTCGGCCGATGGAACACTATGCCAAGAAAAGCACCCAAGCCAAATAACGTCAAGTAACGTCCAGAACCCTGTTACATCTGTAACAGTTACCAACAGGGGTAAAATGGGATGATTCTCTGACTGGCAAAAAATAGAAGCATGACATGTAAAGCTTGTTTCTGCAGATCGATGTCTAAACAAGAATAGTAAGTCTAGAACATAAGTGTTACTTCAACTTTTGCTCAATGCCGGCTGGAACGGATAATACAAGTCCTGATCGACACAAAGCATTTTTCGAGGTGGACGCGAAGCCTGGAGCCGTTTCCGAAAGAGGAAGTCAGGTTTTGAAAACCAGAGCCCTGTTATCTTCTCTTCCACTTCTTGGCACCTCTTTGCATAATGACGGATCGCAACTCGACGTCACGCCGATCCCCAGGAGGTAGACTTCCCTCTAAAAAGTGACATGACCATGTCATGACAATTGTGGCTGTTTTGTGTAAATAGATCGAAAGCAGAAACAACGCAAAAGCAAAGGGCCGAGTTTGAATCATTTGCTCAACTTTACGTTACCTGAACGATCGCAAGAACATACTGCATCACCCCTGCACGCCTGCGAAGACGACCATGATGTGCCTGAAGAAGCATCCTATGCTCCCTATCGAAAGGAAAAATTCGTGAATGCAAAGTAGGCTATATCCCATGAAAAAGCAAAAAAGAAGAGACGCAGGCTTCGAGAGACTTGAAAGCTAAGCAAAGCTATTAAAGTTTCCGGTTCCTGCTTTCTGCTCATGGTAACTACGCCGAAAACACGATTGATCCTGACGCTTGCTTCGACTGGGACGCGATTCAACAAGTGGTAATATTACTTTTTCTTTGTTTGCATAACGTATTACTCACAAAACAAAACAGTTAATATCGGCGTGCCGCATGCCCGCATGCCCTATTTGCCTCTCGGAAGATCCATTGGCGGCACGTGTCTCGCGCTGCGGCCACGTGTTTTGTCTGCCTTGTATACTTCATTATTTCGATCTGGCTGAAGAGAACACTCGGATACGCGACTGTCCCGTTTGCGGGGATGCGATTACGGCCACCGAGGACCTGAGGCATGTCAAAAGGACTGAACATCATGTGGCTGTCCGCCTTCAGGAGCCGCTCGATCTTGTTTTGATGCATCGTCCTGCACGATCCATGTTTGCGATGCCTACGACTGCCAAAGCCCTGCCGCAGCAGGATGGCTTTATACCCACTGACCGGACCCCGATGGCACTGACCTATGCACGCTTCATGCTGGCCAGCCCAGACTACATGACGGCCGAATACGCCCAAAACGCATCCGATTTGACGGAGGCCATGGCCCGGCTGAGTTTACCCGAAGACAATGAGGAGCTGGTTTCGATCACGTCTGGGTTGAAGCACATTGAGGTCGAACGGGCACAACCTCCGCTGACCAAACGGCGGCTCCCGCACCGACACGAGTCCAACGGCGATCGACGCAACTCTGGTAGCATGGACTATTACTTCTTCCAAGCTGCAGACGGGCAACCTGTTTTCCTTCATCCTCAGCAAATTCGCATACTGCGCCACGAGTTCGGCGACTATCGATTCTTCCCCGAGCGTTTGGTAAGCAAGGTGACGTACATGGAGGATAGGACCCTGGACGAGGTAAGCAGCAAGACACACTCACTTTCCTGAATGAATGGGTTTTTCATTCGGCTGTTAAGGTATATCGGAAGCGGTACAAGTATCTGGGCCATCTACCGGTGGGTTCCGGGGTGACTTTGGTCAAGGTTGATCTATCGGGGACGGTATCCGAGGAGATCTTGGCCGCATTCCCAGAAGGTACATCAAAATTTGTATTTATATAACATGATGAGGCTGAATGATAACTTGTATTATTTTTAGTAAATGAAATACCACATGAGGGGGAGACGGCAGCAGTGGCAGAACATGAAGCAGAAGTAGACCAAGATGAAGACGAAGACGAAATCTACGCGCTGAGCCGGGGGAGCGGTCCCGATGACGAAAGGGCTATGTTTTTGGATGGGTCATTTGCTAGTCAAGCGACGAACATAGAAGAAATGGACGAGGACGAATTGCTGGCGTATGTGATGCGGCTGTCAGAAGCCGAGCAATAATAATAAAAACGATACCAATTGAGGGAAAAAGATTAGCATGCACAGACGCTCTCTCTAGAGCCAAATATGATTTGGTAATGGGTTATGTTTCAAGAAACGTTCCGTTGTCGGAAGAAGTTTTGTAATGGCAGGGCAAATACGGCCGGTAGAAATTTCGCAATATATGACAGCCAATCGAGTTCCGGTAATATTACCGGGCCGATGCATGGAAAAACAATTCCACCTTGCACGCGCAGGGCCACCATTTATAAATGAAAGGATGGGCTCAGATCAAAGTTATTCTTCAACTTGTTTTCATCCATTCATTCACTTTATTCATGTCAAAACACAATCAACTATTGACAGATCACCACATGATGGTGCTCGTCGGCACCCTCGGTTTGGGTGCCCTAGCCTATGTTGTTCGCCAACACTTCTTTGGAGGCGCACACCAGTCTACCAAGAGTGCGCCTGTTGAGAAGCCAAGTGTACAAGAAGAGCAAGACGATTCAAAGAACTTTGTCGCTCAGATGAAGAAAGAGGTAAGTTTGGAGTGGGTCATCTCTTGACAAGTTGCTCATTGAGTGATGCAGAACCGCAAGGTGGTCATCTTTTATGGATCCCAGACAGGCACTGCTGAAGATTACGCCCAGCGTATGGCCAAGGAGATCAAGAAACGGTATGGCCAGAACCCTCTGGTGTACGATCTGGAACTGGTGGACATGAAGTTCCTTGATCAAGTGCCTGAGGATGCGCTTGCCCTGTTTGTCATGGCAACCTATGGTGAAGGTGAACCGACTGACAACGCCCAAAGCTTCTGGGACCTGCTCCAAGAGGACGAGCCCGAATTCTCTGAGCAGCACTCGCTCGACCATCTCCGTTACTGCATCTTCGGCCTCGGCAACCGCACCTACGAGTTTTTCAATCATGCCGCCAAGATCGTCGACGAGAAGCTCACCGCCGCAGGCGCCACCCGTCTCGGCGAGCGTGGCGAAGGCGACGACGACGGCTCGCTCGAGGATGACTTTGTGAACTGGCAAGAGAGCATGTGGCCCGTCTTGTCTGAAAACCTCGAGGCAGGTGAAGAGGAAGGTGATACGGCGACCTGGGTGGTCGACGAGCTTGTCGAGGGAGACGAGGCCGTGTACTTTGGCGAGCTCGGCAACAAGGCGCAGTCGTCCTTTGACGCCAAGAAGCCCTTCCCAGCCCCCATCGAGTCGCGCGACCTCCTGTCTGGATGCGACCGCCATTGCTTGCATATTGATATTGATATCACTGGCTCGGGCTTGTCCTACAACACCGGCGACCACGTTGCCATTTGGCCGAGCAACAATGACGTGGAGATCATGCGCCTCGCTTCTGCAGTCGGCTTATGCGATAAGCTTGATACCACCATCAACGTCCGGGCCGTTGACGCTACCGCAGCCAAGCAGTCGCCCTTCCCCACCCCTACCACTTACCGAGCTGCGCTGCGCCACTACCTGGATATTTGCCAGCCCCCTTCGCGCCAGACCCTGCAGGCCCTCTTGCCTTTCTGCGACTCGTCTGCCATGAAAAAGATCGCTGAGGACAAGGAGGAGCACAAGCGTGTCGTGCTTGATGCCGTCCGCAACCTCGCAGAGGTGTTTGAGTACTGCGGGATCGAGCCTTCCATTCCAACCAATATCCTGATCGAGTGTTTCTCGCGCCTCCAGCCCCGCTACTACTCCATCTCGTCTTCCTCCTCCGAGTCGCCCAACACCGTCAGTGTCACCGCTGTCACGCTCCAGTACAACCCAGAGCCCACCCCGGAACGCACTGTCTATGGTGTCAACACGAACTACCTCTGGGCCGTCCATTCGGCTGTGCACACCTCCCCTAATGACCCCTCCGACGGCCCCACGTATGATATCCAAGGCCCTCATGGCGAGTACTTTGACAAGGATACCCGCGAGGCGCGTCTGCCTGTGCACATCCGCGCATCGACCTTCCGCCTGCCCTCGGCTGAGAAACCCGTCATCATGATCGGCCCCGGCACAGGTGTAGCCCCCTTCCGTGGCTTTGTGCGTGAACGCGCCTTCCAAAAGAAGCAAGGCCAGGAGGTGGGCACGACTGTGCTCTTCTTTGGCTCACGACGACCCGATCAAGATTACCTGTATGCGGACGAGTGGCCCGAGCTCTTTGGTACCCTCGGTGGCCAGTCGCGCATCATTACTGCGTTCTCGCGTGAGACCGAGCAGAAGGTGTATGTGCAGCACCGCCTGAAGGAGAACGCGGCTGAGATGTGGGACCTGATCCATAACGGGGGTGCGTCTGTCTATGTCTGCGGTGATGCCAAGCGCATGGCCAAGGATGTCAACAATGCGATCGTCGACTTTGCCAAGAGCATGGGCGGCATGGATGAGAATGCTGCGGTTGAGTACGTGTCCAGCCTGCGTCGCAGCGGTCGCTATCAAGAAGACGTCTGGGCATAGTCCTCCCTTATAGACCACCTACATGATACACCCACTCTCAAAAACTATCTCATCTTTAGAATCTCCGTCATTCCCCCTACGCTTCTTTCTATTCCGTTGCATGTTTTCCCTCATACCACATTGCTAGTTTATTGCTTAGTTTATTGTTTTCGCTTTGTATATTTGTTTGCTATGATAGACTTTCAATACAGCCATTTTGCTTCTAATTCTTTTGGAAGTCGTGATATACCATTTTTGGAATCGGAGCCTGATGGTGCAGAATGCGGGTCGGCGCGCCATGGAATTGCTTCTTTATTCTGCCTCATCTAAAGAACATGCCTGAACCTACCAAGGACCAGATTGAGCAAGTCTTCAAGAAGCTTAAGCAAAGCAGATACAACAAAGTAGAATCACCCATTCGCATGTTCAATGGATTACTCACACCCGTTTGTCCAGGCCTGTTTTGACTGCCATTCCAAGAATCCCACGTGGGCGTCTGTGTCCTTTGGCATCTACCTCTGCACAGACTGCTCGGCCGCGCATCGTAACATGGGCGTGCACATTAGTTTTGTGAGGTAAAAGAAGAATGAGTTTTGTTTTTCGCCTCAGATGAGGGGCTCATATAGAATTACAAGGTCCACGGTGCTCGATTCATGGACGTGGGAGCAGCTGCGTCTTATGAGTGTGGGTGGAAACCAAGCAGCAGGCGAATACTTCTCCCAGTACAGCGGACAAAGCACGACAGGCGATGCAAAGACAAAATACAGCAGTCGCGCCGGCCAACAGTACAAGAAACTGTTGGAGAAGCGCGCGGCAGAAGACGCAGCCGCGTATGTACAAAAGGGCGAGATCATACCATGGTAGCTTACGAGTGGTACTTGTATAGGCATCCTACGACGGTTGTGATTGAGATACCCAAGGAGGACACGGTGGATGGCACGCCTGCATCGCCTGTGGTGGTTCAAACCGAGCAACCGCCCGTCAAAGAAACACCCGCTTCTCCTGAGCCCGCATCCCCTTCGCCTGCACCTTCATCACCGGCTGCAACCGAGTCGACCGAGTCAGGAAAGGCACCCGTACGGACACCCACCCCGCGTACCTCCACCCCCCGTACCGCCGTCCCTCGTCCCAACAAGTCGCGTCTGGGTGCCAAAAAACTCGGCGCAAGCAAGCTCGGCGCCAAAAAGGCACCCGTCAAGTTTGACTATGCCGCGGCCGAGGCCAAGGCCAAGGAAGAAAGTGAGCGCAAGGCGAAGTTGGGAATCGACGAGAGTGAGGAGCAAGAGGAGCAACAGGAAGCCTCTTTGGAAGACAAGGAGGGCGGCTTCTCGTCGCGCTTCGCCTACCAGGACATTCAGTCACAGGCCAAGAAAGACCAAGAGGAAGACGCGTACGAGAAACTCGGCTTTGGCATGTCCCGCATGGGTGTGAGTGACAGCCAGTCCCGGCAAGTGCCTGCTCCGCAGAGCAAAGCAGCACGCATTACCGGGTACGAGCAGGAACAACAAGAATCGCAGTCGGCCCGCGAGAAGTTTGGTAACGCCAAGGCCATTTCATCCGATCAATACTTTGGCCGGGGCTCGTACGATCCTGCCGTCTCGGCCGAGCAGCAGACGCGTCTGTCCCAGTTCCACAATGCCAATGCCATCTCGTCCGACCAGTATTTTGGTCGCGAAGAGGAGAGCCACGGCGGGGATCGGGATACCGTCTCGTTTGACGGCGGCGACTGGGACGTCTTGCAGGACCAGGCCGTCAACATCGCACGCAAGTTCGTTGGCCAGGCTGCTGCGGATCTGGATGCTGTGCGTGATCTGGCAGAAAATGCTGGTTCAAAGGTAAGAAAAGCAGGCATTGGATGGTACATAAGATCATCGTGGCTCAAGGTGGTTGCCTTTTTTTTGTTTTGTACTAGCTTACCGACTACCTTCAAGATCTCCAACACCGTTACGGCTAATGACCTTGTAGTTTATTTCTCGTTCTCTAATCTGACTTCATCACTTTTCACCCATCAGTCCTCTCATCCTATTTACTCCCTGGTTGGATCCCGCCATGCACACTATCTTATCCCCTTACTCAATTTCAATGTTTTTGCCGCAATAAACCCCAATACACAACTATTTTTACACAAACATGCGACTTCAGGATATATTATATATTTATATACAGACATTCTTGTAGAGATATTCGCAAGAAATAAGCTGATATACTCGATAGACGGATGCATACCAAGTGACTATGCCCCTTTGAAACTATAGCGGGTCTTGTCGAGCGCGTCAATCTTTTCATCCACCTGATGCATCATGCGCAGCGCAAGCAGGTGCAGACCTAGTACGAGCAATGGCAGCAGCCAAAACGCGAGCTCAATACTAGACGCGCGATCGTAAAGGGCAATGACGGGCGCTACACTGGCCAGGATAGCCGAGAGAGCGATAGGGATGCGATGGGCACTGACAGGAGCAAGACCTCGGCCCTCTGGCGGGGTTTGGAGCAAAAACGCCTCGCGTGCGGTCAGACGACACGTGTGGATAAATGCATACACACCCACGTAGAGCGACCCGATACTCGTCATGGACGCTAGTTCAGGTACAGGCATAAGTGACGGGACCGGGCTCTGCCAGAATGGGACCGGAATGTGCGGTACGTAAAAGATGGCATGACTCGAGAACACGAGATCGTACAAAAAGATGGTGTAGCTTTGTTTGCTGTCAGTTTCTTGTGCTTCTTGTCGTGTATTGGCTTACATGCTTGAAACTAAGATACCAACCAGTATCATGCCTCGCTATATCCAATATGTCAAAAGGAAGACTAGGGGTAGGAAAGCTCCGTTTCTTACTTGAATGGTCAGGTTGGAACTTTCATTCTGCCGTCGCAGATCCTGCAGTAAGCGCTCCTGCTCTATTCGTGGACTACTGTCATTAGCTCATTCCAGCTATCCGCTCCAAAACTTGCCTTCATCGTCAAGATACTCGGCCTCGTCCTCTTGATTCTCTGGTTTGGCCGATGAGAATCGTTGTTGCAAGTTTTGCATAGTAAAACTAGGGAAAAAAAAAAGAAGGTTTTCTGTGTGTTGGTGTCCGAACTTTAACAGCGTTTCAGGGTCATCAATAGAGTTCACGCCACCTGCTGCTATTTTCTATTTCTTTTTTCCCTTTTTCTCTTTTCTTGACAACAACCCTTTTTTCCCTCTCCATCGTCGTCATGAGCAACGAAGGTAAGTTGCTTTGCTTCTTTTATAACTTGGAAACATACCTCTCCTATAGTAGGAGTCATCAAAGCATCTCATACCTGCCACTGGCGTATCCCCGACTGGTCTAAGCTCGCTTTATGCACCGAGTATAATAGTCCTCCACTCTATCTCGATGATCTCAAGTGGTACGTTAACGACTTATTGTATCCTTGGAGTCATGCATGCTGAGTTTTACTGTATAACTACAGGTCCATTAAGGTTCTTGTTTCTTTTTGGTTGTTGTGCCCCTACTTATAATGTATCCTGTGTATACAGTTATATAAAGGAAGCCCCAGTAATCCAGAGGTGCGTGTTGAAAAGAAGTTATGGATGGTGTGTGGCTCACCACAAGTTGTTTAGATGCTATCCTTGTTCGTCAAGATGCATGAAACCACGCCCGGTTGCTTGCGCGGTGTGCGAAAGAAAATCCAGCTCACCCTCAAGGTCCACAATACAAACCCTACCAACTACTACAATGACTTTGGTGTTGGAAAACGTAAGCACCATTTCCTGCTATATGTATCATTTATATATATGTACAGGCCTACACCCAATGTGGTTGAGCGAGAAGCATACCCAATGGGGCGAACCCGCGCTTGCGACTCTCAGCAGCCTCGAACCCTTCTTGAACCAGAACCAAGCCTCGCTTTCCATCAACATAATCATATTAAAGTCAGAAGTCGACCCGCTGCCGCCCATAGCCGCTCCTGGCTTATCCCCTTTTGCGAGCTACTTCAACTCGCCCGAGTTTGCCGATGTTCAGCTCCAAGTCACCCCCTCTGCCGACGACGATGACAGCGTTTCATGTACGTCCAACGAAGCCAAAGAGGCTCTTTCGCAAGACAAGCGCATCTTCCACGGCCACAAGAATATTCTTTCGGCCATGTCGCCAATGTTCAAGGCCTTGTTCACGAGTGGTATGCGAGAATCTTACGAGTCGGTTATCACCATCCATGGGGTGGATGCTGCTGTATTTACTCGTCTGCTTCGCTATTGCTACACCTTTGGTATCCAGTTTTACTCGGCGCACGATGCCTATGATATCTTGGAGGCAGCCGACCGCTTCCAGATTACAGCCGTCCGGGAAGAAGCTTTGCGCTACATGCGCCAGGAAATCACGCACGAGAATGTATGGGAAATATGGAGCTGGGCAGGTAAGAACAGATGTTTCATGCAGACAGGCAGCCCGCTCACTGTCGAATCACGATCTGTCATGCAGACAAGTTCGATTGTGAAAAAACCCGACAGGCTTGTCTGGAATACGTAAGCCGATACCTACAAGAGCTTATCAACCATCCTTCCTGGCTCCATGCTCAGCCAGAGGTGATCAAGGTAGCCTTCCAGATTGAAGAAGGCGCGCTGCCTAGCGAGGAAATGCTTTATGATGCCATTATGGCCTGGGCCAGGTCTATGCCTGTAAAGCAGTCGACGCTGGATGAGAAAACGGACTTCCCTTCAAAAATTTTAAGTGATTCACCGCCATCTGTGCAAGTCATCCAGCATGATACATCATTATATGATCCAACGCCAACGGAGGTGGAAGCAACGTCACTGTCATCTGCGTCCACAGAAGACGAAACATCCATTGTGACACGCTTTGCAGAGGATAGAAAGGAAGGCCTCGCCCAGATACTTCAATACATCCGGTTCCCTCTCATGGACCCTGCCTATTTGGCCAACAACGTGGAAAAGGATCCCCATGTCATGGAAGTTCCCGGTGTGAGAGATCTGGTAGGTCGTGCCCTCTTTGTTTAAAATTCTATCATTTATATTCAGCCTTTTTAGCTGTTTGAGGCATACCGTCATCATGCTGTGGGCAAGACGGTGGACGGAGGCTCCTTCCGCTGCTTTCCACGTCGCTACATCAGTGAAGAATATTGAGAAGCTGTACATAATACATTCCCCAAGGATATTGCCGACCATTATACCATCATTCACATATAGTATATTTTGCCTTCCATATTACTCCTTCTCTTTTGTTGCAATGCATCGTCTCGGTATACAAATGTAATATGAGTATGTATTTGCCGATAGTTCCTCTCAGTACAAAATGTACAACAGTAGCTATTAGGTACACGGGACAAGTAATAGCACAAGTAATGGTACTTTATGCAAGTACGGTGGACTTGCCTTCTGTATGTGCAGCAGCCTGGTTCTCATTAACCCATGTTTATCTTTTTTTATTTAGCCGTACTGCATTGCAAGGTATGCACATAAAATTGCAGATACCATATGCAAGCCAGATCCGGGAGTTTATTGTACGTACGCATGCCCCATGTGTCTCTGCTCCTATACTACGGTGTCCTGTCCTCATAGAATTCGTGAAAGCACCCCTTTGAGTTAGGGACTACTGCTCACGCCTTTAATTCCCCGCTCAAAGGTACCACAAGGAGACATTTTGTTGTTTATGGGAAAACTTGTTTGGCAATCGTTGCTAACCTACGACCCACACTTTCCTTTCTTTCAACATGGATGGCAATGACGCATCGCAGACAGATGAGGCACAGCATCTACTGCCTTCCGAATCGCGACAACAACCGCCTCAATATAACAGTGTGGAACGCCACGGCGACACGGATAGTGGCATATCGCAACAAAAGAAGCGCCAGCGACGGAGAAGATACGGAATCAGCGCCTTGATACTCGTTCTGACGGTGTTGGGCGGCCTCACGCTTGGTCTCTGTGCGACCACCGACAACCCAACACGGCCCGTCATGAACAATGGTACACACGACTTTCATCCCACTGTAATCATGATTTCCCTCGATGGCGTCGTCAATCATGATTTGGACTTGCATATCACTCCCAACTTGGCTCGTATGGGTAAATGCGACATTCACTTCTTTTGTGAGAAAATCAGGATCTGACAGATTATTTGAAATAAGCGAATGATGGCATTCGGGCTCACTGGATGACGCCATCTTTCCCGGTAAGTCTGTGCAGACTTTGAGAAAGGAGAATTAAGGGGCTCGGGGGACACAAGCAGAAGAAGATGGGCTGAGATGCCCTAATAATTTTGTTGTGCAGCCTATAACATTTCCGAACCACTGGTCATTGGTGACAGGTCTTTTACCTGAAGCCCATGGCATTGTCAACAACTATTTCTATGATCCTGTCCTTAACGATACCTTCAACTATAAAAACCCAGCTCAGAGCTGGGACATGAAATGGTGGGGCGGAGAGCCGGTACGTCAAACAAAATAGTTATCGACACAACAATAGCGAAGCGCACTGCGAAACTGACGGGAGATTAAGATTTGGATCACAGCTGTGCGGCAAGACAGGCTTGCGGGCGTGATCATGTGGCCTGGATGCAGCGTTGTTTTCAATGGTTTACAGCCTACGCTATCCGTTCCTTACAGCGACGCCATGATGATGGATGAAAAAGTGGATCAGGCGCTCGCATGGATAGATCTGCCCATAGAACACAGACCGGAGTTTATCGGCCTGTATGTGCCCCAGGTGGACCAGGCCGGGCATCGTGAGGGACCTTTTGCGAATGAGGCAAGTATTTCATTTGTGTTTTTGTGTTTTTTTTTGGTATTTGCTGCAGACACAGGGTCCAACTGAAAATGAAAACTAGACACTGAAACAGTTGAGACGCGCGGACGCAGGCGTGGGCCGACTGATGCATGGCCTTTCGGCACGTAACCTGACGGAGATAATCCATGTGATCGTGGTGAGCGACCACGGGATGAGTCAAACAGATGTATCCCGCCTAATCTACTACGACGACGAGTTGACACCGGCCGAGCTGGCGCTGATCGCCATCATCGAAGGCGATCCTCTTCTTGCTATCCGGCCACCTGCCCATGTCAATCAAACCGACGCAGTGGATCGCCTGTACCACGCCTTTAAGCGACTCCAGCGGAAGTCGGGGCACTTTGAGGTCTACAAGCGCGAATCGATTCCGACGCGGTACCATTACTCACACAACGAGCGCATAGCACCGCTCTTGGTGATACCCGAGGCGGGGTGGCAACTGATCACGCACGAACGCTACAACAGGACAAGAGATGGCGACGTCTTCCATCCACGCGGTACCCATGGTTACGATAACCTGAACCCGCAGTCGCGCGCCTTCTTTGTCGGCCAGGGCCCATATTTCCCCACAGACGCCACTGCCAAGCCTTTCCAGAATGTTGAGGTGTACGAGGTCTTGACGCGGATCCTGGACCTCAAGCCGGCTGCCAATAACGGCACATTGCGCGGGCATCTCCAGATAGAGTAGCGCTCAGGTGACGGATGCAGTTTATGTACCAAATTAAAAAACTTTGTTGTTGCTGGATGAGGTCAAGACAAATCATGGGACCTCCACTGGGGACGACATTTGACGCTTTTTCGCAGAAAGAAAGCTATGTAGATACATATTTGTTTTTCATTCTTTTTTGTGTGCTGATGATGCGTCGCAGCCCGACACATTTTTTTTTTTTTTGAGAGTTGCAATTTATGCGCGAACCCGTGGGCGCAACTTGATGTCCGTCTCGTCATCTGATGCAGAACAAAGAGGTTCCGTGTCATGGTTTTAATATGTGCTAAATCGAGGGTCTAAACAAATGACAACATTCATATAAGAACCTGTCCTCCTTCTGCACTGTTCCTCAACCTCTTTCGCTTTTTTTCTCGCTCACAATATTTCTGTCATCTTTCTTTCTTTGCTACATATACGCACACTCTTATGAACTCCATGAACCGGCCCATGTCTATCTCTGCCATCACGGCCCCCATCTTCCCGCCTTCGCCTCCTATTGGCTATCCTACATCAGGCTCGTCTTCTGGATCATATAAACAGCCTCACCATCAGCAGCCGCTCCAGCACCCGCACCATCGTTACGCGACTCCGACCCATACCGCGACTTCGTCTGCCACATCGTCCGTGCTCGGATCGCCACCGACCTCACCCGAAGACGTCGAGGACGACGTCTATTCACCCCCGGCTTCATCGGCGTCCATGTCGTCGGCGTCTATCGCCAACGGTCCACCACTCACCCTGCAAGAGCGGCGCATGCGGAATAAAGCGGCTTCAGCTAAATACCGTCAAAAAAAGAACCAACAGCAAAACGAGATGCGACACATGATCGGGAAGCTCTCTGAGCAGAACGCCGTCCTCGACCGACAACTACAAGAGTTAAGGATGGAAAACGAGCGCCTACGCGCCGCAGCCGACAAGCTGCGTGGCAAAATGGTGGCCAAGAAAATGGTGAAACAATGGATGGAACGTCATCATCAGCAACAGCCACCTACTTCGGCGTTTCAGCGTTGTCCACCGCAACAACAACAACAAAACCTGTCATCACATCCTAGCGACGACGACGATTTTGACCTTGACCTGGATGACCTCGAGTAAATTCCATCATTTTGTCGAACGCATCCAACAAACCCAAAAATCATCTGCACCATTCTTCTTTCAAACACACCAACATCTCGTATATATAGTAAATAATAGGCATTGAACATACCCTTTCCCTCCTTAGCATACCATGGCACATGTACTTACATGTTCATATCTCTTTCTCTCTCTCTTTCATGTTTCTTTTTCCTAAAACAATGAATCACGATATATGATATCCAACAAAGAAGAAAAAAGGGAGTTTAGTGTCTACGCATTTGCGGCGTTTTGGGGATCATGGGAGAGAAAGCAGAGCTTTTCTCGTTTCGGGTTCCTATTTTAGTCAATGCCGCTTTGACTGACATGATGAAAGAGCAATAGGATGGACAGCAGGTGTTATTGTTTGTTTTTGAAGGACCCGTGGGTGGCAACTGTATGGGCCGCAAATTCTCTCCAAACTTCTTACTTTGTTCGTACATCATGCATATTTGCTCTCTTTGATACACACGCGCGCACATGCAACTAAATGAGAGAAAACGAAAAATATTACTGCCTTTATCATTTTGCTCCGGACTGCGGCGGTTGGCCAGGCTGTAGGGGCCCAACAGTGAGCGCCCACACACAGACGCACAAACAAGCTGCCCGGCATATTTTTACTTTTATTTTTGCATGAGATAACGAGGGACAGATAGGTAGAATAACAATCACGCACACTTGACACAAATGGATGTTCGTTACAAAAGACACAAATGACACTTTCCTCTGATCAGGAGAGGAGAAAGCAGGCATGCAACGTAGAGAACATAAGCCTCGCCGGCCCGTGGCCCTTCACTCTTTTCATGAAACACTTTTATCACGAGTCAGATAACTTCCCCTTCTCAATGTATATGCAGGCTGGCCCTGTCTTGCCGCTACAATGCATACTGTTACCCATGTGCTGGTTCTGCTTCGCGTTCACTTACACAGAAGACTAGTACTCTCGCGGCATCCTTCGCATAGGATTATACTACGTACGAAAGTATGTATGTTATCTCAAATAGTAGCAATAAGAGCATAACTTATGCGCAGCTCCATACCAGAGTGAAGCTATGCAAGCCGCGGGCAGTGCATACAAGCACGTGCGTAAAATTGTTCTTACTATTAAACCAGCCGAAATATGACATTAGAAGCCATCGGAAATTCATCGGTCATATTTGTGGGTATCTGTCACCACCATTAATCATCAGCATACGATTGTTGATATTTGAAACATGACATATTTTACGGCTCACGGGGCCTTACGGATAGCGACTGCGCTTTGTCTACGCAGAAAGCTCAGCACATACACTATAATAAGCAGGAGTCGCGCCCCATGCTAAAGTCAGACTGCTGGACAAAATAGAAAAAGCATGATCAAAATATGAAGTACCCAATAGTATGATATATCTCCACGCTGTTAAATCCTGAAGCCTGACCTGGTACTGGCCACGTTACTCTGTGTTGACAGCCGTCACTGGTACAGAAACAGAGCTTTACCTATATCAGTTCACCCGATTTCGAAGAAAAAGTATTCACTAATTTAGCGTTGTATATAACTGATAAATAAATATGTTGTCCAGCGAAAGCAAGAGTTGGGCTTAGTTATACATGATGCTCCGTGTATTGCAAATTAATGCGGCTCTATACTTACCTTAATTAGGAGCTTTCTTGCTTGCACTACCCACGGCTCTTCCTGCCATCTTAATGACCAGCTGAAAGAAGAGTACGATAGTATCAACTCATTCAGGTAAGCGAAGGAGCATAGCATAATACTGCATGTAACATGCTTGCTTCTTAGAAGCACCCCCCAACTTTAAAATGGTGGTATCAAGGAATGCATACCAGAAAAGAACTTATTATTGCACACATACTCTTCTTTTGTTGGTGTCTTAGCTCGGTAATATGTTACATAGTGCCCAGACCAAGTGAAACTTAAGGAGATCACGCCACTTTTGTGGTGTGTAACGATATATATTATTCGCAAGTACATGCATTTTTTGGGCAAGCAATCTGCTGATGCATAGCACGTCATATAGTACGTCACAACATGTAGATGTGAAATTTGGGCTAATATGTAATGACTGAATCCAGTGGTAAGCGCTCTACTTAGTTAGACTTTGGGTTCAATTGATCGAGATAGATCCTCGACATGTGAGCATGAAGGCCGTGATAAAAATTGTGCTCAATACAACTGAAGTCGCCTGTACCATTTCAGAAACAGTATGTCATTATAGAAGTGGAAGTGGCATGCAGAACGAAGATTCTCCTCGAACGCCTATGCGCACTAGTAATGTATATCCCCTTTACGTTTCCACGTAAACTAGGATGATCGCGATTGACCAACATCATCCAAATAAACTAGATATTCGCTACTGAACAATGATACTTATACATACGTAGTATGATCATCAAGGGACAGAGGGAACAGGAAGGAACAAGATCATTGTGTTGGCTTCTCCTTTACGGATGTTGGATGGTTTTTATTAAAAGGTGAGAGTGAAAGGTGGTATATATATGATCTAAGCGACCTTGCCCTCATCACTGTATATATCTTTCATTCGTAGGGGCTACTGTTATGTAAAAAGCAGAGAAAGGAAATCAAGAAAATGCAAATAGATGGACCCCCTTTGATCTGTTCTGTGCTTGCGCGAGAGTGCACGTAACATCAATATTTATACATCATCTGTATATAAAACATCTTGCCTTGTAAGTAGACCGCGAACTGAATCAAGTATGCGAGTGTATTTGCTGTTCTGCTAGAGGCATATTCTGACTTCACTCACATATTTGCTTTTTTTGCATGTCGTGAGACTTATAAATGTTCTGCGTCGGATTAGCCCAGTCCACTAGTCTTTTTTTTATGTTCTTTTTCATTGAATAGAGGAAAATGCTATTCTCAAAATTACACTCCATTCAACGAGAAAGCAACAGTGGTGTAAAACCTAGGATCCGACGATTAAAGTACAAACTACATTCACATGAAAGAAGTATAGTTGATTGAGGATAGAAACAACTTTGACGGAGCGCATAAGCAGCAATCATAAGCCCATGACTATAATGGCGTGCCGTCATTCAGGATATTTATCATGCAGAACATACTAACGTAATACACCGACGTGTTAATTATATCGCATATTAATTATATCGCACGGGTCCGTGTTTTCTTCTCTCCTTCTTATCAATTTCTTTCAATAATTGGGGGTGGGCCAAGTCAAGGGATTTACCGTCGAAACGAGAACTAGTAGCCAGGACGGTTAATAGGTATAGCCTCTAAGTCGACCAGGCTCAGAGCTTTACCCAGTGTCACATGATCGATATATGACTAGATGGGTTGGTGCCAAGAAAATGCACCTTTTTTATACGTTTTCATTCAAGTCCTGATAATAGAAGTTGCATACGGTCCCACCGCGCACCGCACACACATTCTTCCGCCACTTCATTACTGAGTTACAGACCACCTTAATCAGCTCGTCCGACCCTGCGTGCAATTCTCTGGAACGCGCGATCCGCAGCAGTAGTAACTAGCGACATGTTCTTGGATCATGATGTTGTTTGTAATCGAAACCGAAACTTATGATAATGAAGGTATAGTCTGTGCAAATGTTGCAAGAGGTTATGTATAGAATGGTGATGAGTGACACTTCTTTAAATACTTGTAAGGGTGTTGGCGTACGAGATCAACAAGTGTAGTGGAGAGGTTATGGAGGCAGGGGCAACAATGTCTTGGAGAAGTTAGGTTTATTAAGGATAACTGGATGTAGATATGAGGATCTATTGCTATGCTGTTATATCGCAGTTCCTGAGTACCATGTTTCCTTTCTTTCATGATGATCATATTAATTATGCATGCATGCGAGCTTATCTGATTGTTTTTGTTCGCGCCACTCGCGTTACCCGTTGGCCAAAAATTGGTTTTAGCCCGGTTATCAAAATACAAAAAAATATCGACAAACGTTTACTACGCAGCTATATGGATGGTCCTGCATATGGATTTTATAGACTTAAATGTCCAGTATATATAGGCACAGATCTTATCATATGTACATACTACATGACTGTACTTCTCCGAAGCATCACCTGTACACTATGTGGATGACGATGCCACTGACGTTATATTCCAACTAGGTAAAGGGATGTGTTTCACCAATGACATTTATTAAAAAAAAAAAGATCGAGCATACTACCCACCTGACATAGGAATAATTTCTACAGTTGAGATGAATAAAACAATTGAGTTTATAAAGTTATATGCATGCAAGAAAGAAAAAAGAAAAGAAAGGAAAGCAGGAATAGGTGAGTAGTAGCTTTGGGCAGGTGTATGGGTATCGCTATAAGCGGATGCGATCAAGATTCTCTGTAGGACATGTTGAGGAGATGGATTTCTTTGCTGATAACTGGCCACGGTACGCTTGTTCGTCCTTGAAGTCGTTGATCGAGTTGAAGTATCTCGTACATGAACTTGAGGTTGGGTTGGATAATCACACTCAGCCGCCGTGCACGGACGTACAGGTACGCCTTGATAATGTTGTAGTTCAGATGCACCATCACGTAGCAGATAGTGATGGTCGCACTCCTACTCACACCTACGCGGCAGTGCACCAGGCATTTTGTGCCTTGTGTTCTTGCGCTGTCTATCAATAAAAAATCGTGTAAGTATACGTAATTTTGTTTTGGCATATCCTTACCAATAAATGTCACCGTCTGATCTAATCGCTCTCGAACCGAGTCGATTCCATCGTCGTATAAATTATCGAGCAGCAATACCTGAAAATCGGACGAGTCCAGGTTGGCGTGCTCGCCCACACTAATGACATGTGTGATTCCGAGCGCTTTGAGCATGTCTGGGTTGGTGGCATGATTGAGATTGCCAAGGTAAAGGAAGGGTAAGACGCGCGAGGGAAACGAGCCTTCAAAGCGAGGGGAATAGAACCATGCAAAGGCAGCTTTGTCGGCAGGGTCCACTTCGGGAACGGCTTGAAACAGATGCATGGGAAGTGTCTCATCAATATCCTCGTTGTTGATGGACATGTAATCGAATGCACGTGCGGGTACGGTCGCGAAGTTGGAAATGCCGTTGATATAGGTATCATCGTGAAGCGTTCGTTTGTCTCGGCCAGAGGTCTCATCTTCTTCGTCCATATCATCATCGATGGAAAGATCATCTCCACCGGCCACGCTGAGTTGACTGACATGGTTGGCTTTGACGACCGCCTGTCGTGCAGACGTCTCCCGCTTTCGTTTCAGAGAGTGAGGCGAATGGAGGAGGTGATGCTCAATGCGCCGTAGAGTAGGAACATCCGCGGCATAGACAAAAAAGTTGCGCATTTCATGAAGCTTGAGGTAAGCCTCGGGTAAACGCATCTTGAACTTGTACATTAGCCATGACAGTGCCAACAGACTCGTCTCGCTGTAGCCGTCAGAGCAGTGAATGAGGATCTTACGGCCGTGGTCGGCCAAGTCCTCCATAAATGCCAAAAGATGGTCAAGACGGTCAATGAATTCATCAAAAGCAGACTGAGCCACCGGCACGCCTGTGGCATAGACGTCGAGATGGATGATTTCGATAGGTATCTCGCAGGGAGACAGCTCGTTGAGAGTCTCACGTGCAAGGGTGAGTGTGGAGGGGAGGGGCATGTCAGCTAGGTCATGTGCCTCGATACAGACGGAGAATTGGTTTGGATTATCGTCTGTGTCACTGTAATCGTCGTCATCCTCACCATCGTCGTCGTCAATGTCGCGCACGGATGCAGGCGCATCCTGTGTATTTCCTAACTTTACAGAGTTCAGATCCCGATCCGAGAAAGCAACCAACATATTCAAAAGCTTGCATACCCAAATATGGGGGGTAATCTCGGTCGCACGGCTCATGGCCCGCATCTCCTCACGTTCTCGTTCCATAAACCGGAAGTCGTTGACGGAAGTGCCGTTGGAATCGAAGCTGACAAGTTCCGGGTATTTCTTTTCGAAGACTGCAAAGGGGTCTGTGCGTTCCGATAGTGAGTACCCCTATTATATTTTTTATTTGTTATCTTTTCGCTTACCTTGGATCACAAATACACGGTAGATCAGGTCGTTGGCGTTTTCAACAGCCTTTTTACCGGCTGTCCGTTTGACATCTTGTATATGTTCTAATCGTTCCTGGCGCAAGGTGGCCTGTGCCTGGGCAATGCTTTGAGCGACCTGGTCGGCCGCGTGGCCATAGACGACAATGTCGCTCACTGTGGCGTAACGAGCCACTTGGATTCGAAAATTACGCAGATTAACCGAATGTTCAGCTTCGGTGTTACTGATAAAGGTTTGGTTGGAGATAATCTCGTTGGGTAGGAATGAGTGGACCAGTCGAGAGAAATGGCGGCATGCTTCGTCGGCATGCACGACAGTCAAGCCCCTGTACCTGGGGACCAAACAGCGTCGCACGCCAAAGAAAAGGTTTTGCTGATAAGATTTTCCGTCGACGCCATGCAGCCATGGGAAGAGTATATCGTTCGGAAGGGGAGTGCTAGCGTAGCGTTGTTCAATCCGAGCGAATTGGTCAGCTGTAATGCCATAGATTGGTGGATCGGCTTGGATCACGTTCTGCAGACAGTCCTCGGGAACATCAAACGAGGGTTCTTTCTGTTGTGTTGTGTGGAGATGCTGCTGCTTTTGCTCTTGGCGGACGACAAATGTCGAGAATGAATCTGTGGTCAAGCCGACGGAGGGGGCGATAGGCTTGTCTGTTTCGTCGTCTTCCACCTTTGTCGAGACGTTGTTCTTGTCTGCAGGGGTCAAAATTGGATTGGCCGGCAAAAGCTCGGGCAGTTCGCTGCTGTCATAAGCAGTCGAGCTGCGAACAGCGTCAATATCCATAAGCAGACACGACAACAGTACAGGATAGGAGGAAGAGTTGTCAGAAAAAGAAGAATAACGAACAAATTCCTGTTGTGTCGGAGAATCCCTAAATCAGGGCCCTCAAAAGTCATCGCTTGGTCACGCATTACGCATTTTCTCTCCATTTTCGCACGCCATTCAGATCATACTGTAGGCCTTGGGTTTTTTAACCCTGAAATGCCTGCATTGATACATGCCTATCGCTGTCCTCATGATTAAGATGAGCATTTACAGTGTGTAAGCAGAAAAAATATAAATTCGACTGGACACCCTTTAGCGGTACACTCTGAATCAGAGCTCGGCTATGTATATGTACCAAAGTGGGCCTTCTGTAATGCTGAGTTGCTCGGTGCAAATAAGGTGTCTTTTGACTTGCGCAATAAATCGAAAACTGCAGAACGCAGATAAAAAATATTCTGAAAATTGATGATGTGGAAGAAGATAACATACGTATCATAGATGCCAAAGCATAGTACTTCTGAGCCGACTTTGACCTCATCCATTATTTCTTCCCCTCTGCCCAGTGCTACATCTGATAGGGATAATAAGAACGAAAATGTTTTACCACAAATGAAGTGTGCTTCTGGTAAGATGAACGAACTAACAAGATATAGAAAGGCCTCCCAAGCATCCTGGTGCTCGCATCTACTTAGGCAAAATTATCCACGACTTCGAGAATCTTTACCGCAACCATGATAACATGTGACGTTTGACTCGTAGTAATAGCAGCTCGTAATGCTGTCTTCAAGATAATTTTTGAAAATCATAGGATAGAAGGACTGGCTGCTATGCGG
>VAFG01000370.1:52801-97592 GCA_013461545.1 Syncephalastrum contaminatum | reverse complement strand
CTTACCCCTTTTTTTTTTTTTTTTTATTATAGATTGTGGTCCTATCTTGCCCTCTTCTCACTTTTTCTTTTACTTTTGCTCACTTGTCTGCCCGACCCTCTCCTTCCTTCCTTCTTTCCTTCTTTCCTTCTTTCGTTCCTTCCTTCCTTTCTTTTTGTCGCAGACTTGCTTGAGTTCTTTAGTTCTCCTTCTTCTCCCTTCTTGAATAACTCTTTCTTTTTCTTTTTCTTCTTCTCTTTCCGTTTATGCTTGCTTGAGTGCCCATGTCTGGCCTCGAAACTGTTTATGCCATTCACAACTTTGAGGCAGAAAACCAAGATGAAATTGCCTTTTCTATTGGTGAGCCGATTGTGGTGCTCGAGAAGGATGAAGGTTACAATGACGGGTGGTGGCAGGTAATATTGTTCAAAGACATGGTCGACATGAGCTGATCTTTGTATTCAGGGCCGCAATGCGCGTGGTCAGGTCGGGCTGTTTCCTATGAACTACACGACAACACAACCGTCCGCGAACCTGTCACTCGAGCGAAAAATCAATTCACTCGAGAACGCCATTTCCAAAATACAACCGTCACCCTCGTTCCCGTCCTCTTCGCAGCTCCCTACGCCCTCCACCTCGTCTTCGACTCGCAAATCAAACAGACTCGCTCGTGATGTATCCTCGTCGTCGCTCAACTCTGAGTCCTATCCACCGCCTCCTCCTCAAAGAGCCACCACTCCTCGTCTACCCACTTCACCCACCTCCAAAAACATGCAAAAGACACTCATGGCTGCCTTGACCCACCCTACCTTGCGCAACACCACCCCGGAGGATTGGGATGTCGACCAGGTTGGGGCTTGGTTGGTTGCCATGGGCTTTGAAACCATTGCTGATAACTTTAAAGGTAACCAACCCCTTCCCCCCTTGTTTGCATGATGTTCTGGTCTTCTTGTTTGTTTGTCTCACATAGAATTTACCTTCTTTAGCTCAGGAAATCTCGGGTGACATTTTGCTCGAGCTCAACCTAGATTCGCTCAAGGAGCTCGACATTAATACATTTGGCAAACGTTTCAAGATCCATTCTGCCATCAATGCCCTGCGCATCGAGATGGGCTTTACACCCGAGGTAATCATTCTTCGAAGAGTTCGATATGTATGGCTCACCAGCCTGTTTGCTTCAATAGAACAAATCTCGCTATCTAGACGATGATGGTCTCGGCTCGCCCACCACGCACGACTTTGGGTCGATCCAGTCAGAGGCGTCCCACTCCCGCCGGTCGAGTCGCCTCCCTTCTGTGGATTCCGCCATGTCGTCTCCCACTTCGGCCACGTTTGAAAAAGTTCAGCCAAAGAATACCATCGGTCGCAAGAACGTCCCCCCGCATTCCGCCGTTTCGCCCTATGCTCCCCAGGGGAAGCGTCAGACGGTAGGTTGCATTCTACTCGGTGAACTTTAGACTAATCCGCCCGACGTTAGTATGCATTGCCCACTGCAGCTAGCAAGGACCCTGCACCCGGGTCACGGTCGTAAGTTCGCTTATCTTCGTTTATGCCCTTTGTGTCACTCATCAAATTGTTTTCCTTTTTTCTGCTTTCCCTTTCTACCTATCAGGCGCCATGATTTGGTACGCAACTCCTTCTCCCCGACCTCCAAGCTACAGACTGTGCTGCCTGTCGCACCCCGAAACTCAGTCGACAGTATCATCAGCCGTCCAGATGTAACACCGGACATGGAGGGTTGGTTGCACAAGCAGGGCGACAAGTACAAGACCTGGAACAAACGTTGGTTTGTGCTCAAGGGCCCGAATCTGTTTTATTTCAAGAGTCCCACCGTAAGTCAGTAAAAACGTGCCTATCTGCGTTTATTCATCCTATTTCTCGATAGGACGTCCGTATGAAGGGCATCATCAACCTGCGCAACTACCGCATCATCTGTGACGAGAGCATCTACGCTGGAAAGTACTGCTTCAAGGCTCAGCACGAGCGGGAGCGCACCTTTTACTTCTATACCGAAGTCGAAAGTGCCCTCAAGGCATGGACCAAGGCTTTGATGAAGGCGACCATTGCTCGTGACTTTACAGGTACAATTTCGTCGTCTAGGTAGTATGTAAAAGGCTAACATTTTATTAGCGCCTGTTTTGTCCTCGAGCACGATACCCACAGTTTCGCTTGATATGGCCCGGCGCATGAAACCACGACCTCCTTCGATGATTCTCTACAAAAAGGAGAATCGGCCACAATCGCCGAGCTCCGGATCGATGGCATACTCGGACGATCCATCCTATGAGCCTAGTTCTCCCATATCGTCCCGCCAGGGCACGCAGTTTTTCCATCACAGTCATCTCCAAGAATCGGGTTCAACTGTCTACGACCCGCCCTCGCAGAGCATCACCTCCTTTTCGCTTGCGACAAGCAAGCAAGAGCTGCAGGATTCTGGGTTCGATTCTACCCACGGCGGTCTTTCGACGTCGGTGCAAATCATTCCAAGCAGCCCACCCGCGACCACATACGATGAGGAAGAGGAAGACGAGGATTTGGAGCAGGAGGAGATCAACAACGACAACGACGATGAGGAGCCCATTGATCCGCAACACGGGGATGTGCTGGCCACCAACCGTCCCGGCGGCCTGCGGCGTCTGACAGAAGAGAGCCATCAGAGTTTGGACCCTAATGCTTGGCGTGCATGTGATTATGTTGACTGGATCAACCGCGTCGTGGATCAAAGCAAGGTATCGGAGCTCAAGGATTTGCGGTCCGGCGATACACTTCTGGAATTGCTAGGAGCCTTGAGCGGCAAGGAGGTCAGACGGCCTCCTATATCAAACAACGGAGCGGCCAGCATGCACATGTTGGATAAGATCGTGGCTGCCTTCAAGTTCATGGGCCGAGAAGGTGTCGAGGTCGATGGGCAATATACCATTAAAGGTAAATATCCAAGCCGCCAAACCCCTCCCCCCTTTCTTCTACTTTATTTCCTTGACCGATACTGATATGTGTCATTAGATGTGTTTGGTGGAAATGAAGCCAAGATCATGGATATGCTGTACGCCATCCGCGTGTGGTCCAACACGTTCCATGATGAAAAGAAGGCGAGTGGCGGCACCTTTGGTGAAACCGAGCAAGAAAGACTCAAAGCGCTGGACGATGAGCCTATTTCTCTGTCTTAATCACTCGACTATTTTCGTTTTCTTTACTTCTCTTTCAGTTCACTGCGCTTTTTCTTTTTTTTTATCCGTAGTATCTACTTCTTATATATTCGATCTTAATACAATTTGAACCGTACAAAGCCCAACGCACTCTAATTCGAGATAAGTCCCTAAACCATGCCCAAATTGTCCATTTTTATGTTGGTAAAAACCCACGGGTATTACGAGACCCCTTTACCTGCTATCCAGTGGAATTAGCAACACAAAGCTATTTCTTGGACATAGGTCTTTTTCCCGCGAAAATATGAGAAATTCTATGAATACTCTTTTGTTTGCCCACACCAATTCCTCAATGGAGTGGAGAGGAGCAAAGCGGCAACTGAGCATCTATCAGCGGGTAATAACCTAGATGAAACCTCTCAAGTTCAAAAAGTGGCATACCGACAAGTTTGCGATTCAAAGCATTTGCAGCGACGCTTGTATGGGGAGATACAGAACTTAAGTAGCAGAGCACACCGTCCGTTAGTAGGTCTAGCACGTTTTACCGCCAGCCAAAGTGACTTGGTTATATCTTATTCAATGAACCAATGCGACCATCAGTATGCGACGTGGCTTTTTACACGATGGGCAGAAGCGGTTATTGGCGGTATATCAGTATGTGCTTTTCTGTACAACAGTAGTATTGGTGGTAAGGGGACGGTCTTATTTTCATTTAAAGCCGATTGATAATTATAGAGAACGTGCTTTGTCGCGTACAAAAGAGAATGTGGGATAAGCACAAAACGAAAGGCTGCATGTCTAACCCCTCAACCATGATTTCCGCCACCACTTAGCAAATAGTCAAAAGCGAGATGGTCCTTCCCAGAATTAGAATATAAGACCGGAGTTGTTAATATTGGCAAGATCACAATTACCAAGTTACAAGAAGCGCTACGCTCAAAGTCAACGAGCGCTCGCCGGACTCGAAAGCAAGGGAAAAAAAATTTTTTTTTTGTTCGCCGAATGTTATTTATACGCGAGATGTCAAGGCGACAACGCGTTTTCTTCCTTCCTTTCACCAAATTGTTATGTAATAACATTAATAAGGCAAGTAACTCTATCAGAATGTGTGGTTCCTTTGCTTTACATGATGTATACTGGGGCAACCCTTTTCGTTGGCTAGCACAAGAGGTGCGATGTTGCTCAACAAATACCATCTTTCGGGTCTGATCGTATATACGCAAAGGAACCAGGCTATTCTTATTTGATATTTGGACGGTTTCTAACCTGCTCTGGTTCTTTCTTTAGGTATGCCGCATTATGATAGAGAGACTAGGATTTTACTATAGTATATGGTGCAAAGCATGGAGAGAAAAGAAGTAATAAATAACCAGAATGATGAAACAAAATGTACAGAATTAGTATCAGAAGCTTTTGCTGCTGCCTGAAGGACGAAGCCACTGGTTACTGTTGTTCAATAACCGGCTGGCTTGGAGTGCGCTGCGGGCCATGGAGACATGACTTGTCGTCATATCTTGTGTGTGCCGTTGGATGAGCGGGGACGAGCGCGCGGTGGAGAGGAACGGGTATTTGTTTTCGTTCGACGATACTGAACTCTGCTCAGCTGCTGTATGTGAGAGCGACGCGAGATCGTCCCCAGCCTATAAAATCATAAAACTGAATGAGTGATGTACGATGGATATCTAGACTAAGGATCATTTACGGGACGCTGTCTTGACGTGGGGTCCTTTGGAAGCGCTGATGATATCATGGGTGATTCTGCTGAGAGTGGCAGCACAACCTGGACTGTGGTCTCTGACGAATTGGAGTGGGTAGAAGGGGTATCAGTTGGCGTGGCGAGCAGTTGACCTGCGGATGCGTTTGGTGATTCGAGGTAGCTGCCATCGGATGCGAAACGGTACAATGGCCGTTGCTGCGATCTGTGCTGTTTATTTTCCCACAGGGCAAGTTCGTCTACACCGCGTCGTCGTTGAGGATCCTGCCAAATCTCCATCCGCGGCACGAGCGTCAATGGCGACATGTCGTCAGGGACAAACGTATTTGATATGGGCTGTTCTGCGTTTTCCATGCTCACGCCTCGCCGTCTCCGGCATCTTCTTCTGGGGTCAAGGAAAGGAAGGACTGCTAGAAGCCAGGGCAACTTGTCCAGCCAGCTGGGATCTCGTCTGTCTTGATAGGCTTCTTTGTGGGCCATCAAATCGCGTGCAGAATTATCAAATGCCATTGCTTCACGGTCGTCGTGCCGCGCACTGAACCATGGTAGGATGGACGAGCGCCCAGACAAGGGCGACTGAAGGATATGGGGTGCTGGATAGGCGTCGTCCTCGGTAGGATGGCGGCCTGCCTTGAAGAAGCGGTAACCCAAGTAGAGCAGCAAGGCGAAGATCGCCAGCATACCGATGGCGGCAAACACAGCCAAGAACGGAAGTAGCTGGTGCAGGTGATCATTGACAGCATTTCCGGAGTGGATATCGTTGGCTATCATACTTGTGTCCTGATCGTTGCCCGTGGCAGGCTGCTCAGACGTCGTACTGCTGGTAGTATTTTCCAGGGTTGGCTCGACGGTAAACACAATGTCGGTGAGAGTCACAGTTACTGGGAGCATCGTTGGAGTATACTTGTAATATGGTTGGCGGTGACTCAAGTGTGTGGAGGATGCGGCTGCAACTGCCGGCGCTAGCGCAGCGGGTGACCCTTCCCCGCTGATTTCACCCGCTACTTCTGTTATGTGTGGTGAGGGAATACCCGCCATTCGATGTATTGATCGCCAGAGGGGAAAAAAAAAGAGAGAGGACAGCAGCGAAAAGAGAAAAGGGGGTGGACAACACTCAAGCGTCTAACAAGTCATTGGTAAGGTATGGAATTTGCAGCCCGTATCATAACGTTCAAATCGCACCCGGAAGGATAAAGGTAGACCTTTACGTTTATAAGAAGGATAATATGAAAATGAAATATACTACACTTAAATGACGGAATGTGGGGAATACAAATATAATACAAGGTTGTGGTCAAGAAAGAGAAAAATCGGTAGATATGAAATGAGAAGGTCGTTAAGGCCGTATATATGACAAGGCTGCGTTGTCATAGTTGTTGTATGAATGAGAAGGTTGGGAGCAAAACTTTTTTCTTTTTGAATCTATGCTCTGTTCTTTTGCTTGGCGTTGTCCGACGTGCTGCTACTACTGGACTGGACAGCTGTGCCGTTGCTATCGTCCGTGGGCAGTTCTTCGATGGAAGAGTCGCGGCGCTCAACACCGCTGCTAGCTGTGGAGGTCGTGCCACTGCCACTCTGGCCTGCATTCTCGATTTGCACGATCGACGTGTCGCCGTTAGACTTGGCACGCTCGAGTGGGGTAGTGACGACATTGTTGCCGGTTGCGTTCTTGAGCTTGCCCATGTGGATACCGCCAGTGGCCATCTGCTCCTTTTGCTGGCCATAGTCGAGCACAGGCTCCTCCACCAAGGTTGGCACACCTGTGACGACGTGGCGGTTGTCGATCATCAAGAACTTTTTGAGACCGCGGATAAACTGCTTGCGGCGGTTGTTAGCCTCGGCAATCGACTGCTGGTCCATCTGCTCGTGCTGGGCACGTTGGAGCATCGCCTCCTCCCACTGAATGTAGCCATAAGCGCGCTCGCCCATCTGGGCCCAGTCCGTGCCAATGTGCTCGTCGTGGTCGGCCAGACGGAGACGGAGGTACGGGAAGCAGTTGATGATGATCAGGATAAGGTAGGTCACGACAAACGACCAGCCAGAGACAGAGGCAATCATGGCGAGCTGGATAGGTACCTGCATCCAATGACCATCGAGCCAGCCGCCGATCTGGACGTCGCTCATCAGCGTACCAGCGGGCGAGCCCAAGCTGATAATGTAGCGCTCAGCAAAGATACCCGTGAGGAGCAGACCGACGATGCCGCCGACGTAGTGGACAGTAAACACATCCAAGGCATCGTCAAAACCGTACTTATGCTTGTAGCGAATGGCGTAGTTGCAGGCAATCGAGCCAAGAAGGCCAAAGAGGAGGGCGCTGCTAGGCGACACATAGCCGGAGCCGGGCGTGATGGTGGCCAGACCAGCGACCACACCGGTGCAGAGGCCAACAACGCTCCACTTGCGGGTATGAATGTAGTCGAGGACCACCCAAACGACTGCGCCCACACAGGCGGCGAGGTGAGTGGCGACAAATGAGTTGGCGGCACGCGCATCGGCGGCAAGACCGCTGCCGGCGTTGAAAGCGAACCAGCCAAACCAGAGAAAAGTCAAGCCGAGGTAGATGAACGACACGTTGTGGGGCTGGTTGACGTTAGCGTCGTTTGTGCGACGTTTGCCGAGGACCATGGCGTATGCAACGGCGGCGAGACCGCTCGAGGCGTGGACAGTAGCACCACTACAAGCAGAAAGTTTATCAACATCTCATCTCGTTATTTTATCATGCCGACTTACCCTGCATAATCCATAGCGCCCATCTTGTACAGCCAGCCACTGGGGTTCCACACCCAGCAGGTGACAAAATCTAAAAGATTGGTAAGTATCAATATTCACAACGGTTACTCCATGAGAGGGCTTCTTTGTATTACCATATACGAGGGTCGTCCACACGAAAATGAAGAGAATCGCAGGACCGAGCGACATCCGTTCCGCTCCGGCACCAAAAGCAAGTGCTATTATCGTTCCGCGGAAAAGGGGTAAGCGGAGTGCTTTCTTATTATATGTGTATGCTTACCAGGCGTCAAGGCGGCAAACATGCCTTGGAAAATCATGTACACCATGGCGGGAATTGACTGGCCCTCAAAGGCCGGGGCCATGCCGACACCACGCATCAGAAAATTGGCTGTCGTATGATTGTCATATGAGTATCAGAGGTAGTTGTTAAAAGCAGGGACCTACCAGAGTCGCCAATGAAGAAGTTTGCGGAAGCGGAAAACGTGAGCGAATAACCAATGAGGTACCACTATGAGATCGTATCAGTTAACCTGTCCATGCATTCAAAGCCAGACGGCAACCTGGCCGCTTTATATGTTTTACCTGAAAGGAAACGACACCCACGCAAAGCATCGTCACGTACATGAGCGACAAGGCATTCTTTGCACGGGCAAGGCCAGCGTAGAAAAGACCCAGTGCAGGCACCTAAATTTGGATGTATATGCTTTGGTTAGATCTTGGGTGATAAGATAAAACGTTTATGTTTATGCGTTACCATAAGAAAGACCAGCGCGGTGCACATCATGGTCCAGGCAGTATCACCTGCGTCGATCTCAGGATGCGATTGTACAGTTTCGGGCATAGCGGTCGTGTAGGAGAAGGGAAGGTGACGATTGAAGATGCAAAAAAGTGGGTATGCAAGTCAAGTGCTTTTTATAGGTGTGCAAGCAAATGAAGTAGTTTGCGTTTGTGTTGATATGCCCAAGCAAAGCGAGATGATCAAGGATCAGGTAGTCTTATCGTATTGCAGGTAGCCAAGCGAATAGCAACGAACGCGTGCCTTGTGTAAGTTAAAGTAGTAGTAGTGTGGAAGAGAAGAGAAGAGAAATAAGATAAGGAAGATAAAGAAAGGAAGGCCGTATAAATAATATCGAGCAGACAGTGGACGATCAACCAAACAGAGGAAAATCACCCAGGACAAGAAAGGCAGTCGTTGAGAGATAAGCACACACTCATGCATTGTGATAAGACATGATAGGTGATATCGGACGCCCTGATTGGTCTGATCACTCTTTGAAAAAGATTTTTTTTCTTCCGCCGGTATTCAACTACGGATGCTGCATCCACTCACATTCGCGCTTGATAAGATGGAGTATGTTCAGTCTTTCTCGCGTTTCTTTTCCTCATCCCATCATCTCAGCTACTACCTTCCCGTCATGTGATGCAGCTTGTTTGTGTGTGTCTATGTATACAAATGCGGGCGAACCGGATAGAAATAAATTTGGTGGGAGAAAAAAAAAGTAGAGGCAAGGGATGGTTATACGGAATGATACGGACGAAAGAGCAACTCCTCCCTAATGAATACGTTCGTATACACCAATCCCAAGCTCGTGCCTAGACATGGGCGTGTGGGATTCACACTAAATGACCCTGGCCGTGCTGCTTGATCTTAAAATTGTAAATGAAGTATACTGTGCCTATCTATTACCACGATAGGATTAGAAACAACACACACAACGACGCTCAAGCCAAGAAGACCAAGGACATATTCGAGTAGAACCTCTTCTTTATCTATCGCAAGGTTAATGCAAAAAGGACATATTCAGCATGTATTTATCCTGCACAGAAAACGAGTGTCTGGTTCTACCTACTCATATGCTAATGACGACAAGGTCTTTACTTGTGAATGACACACATATAGGAAAAGCGTAGCACCTGGCGCCAAACATTCACAAATCATCGGGATAACGAGATATGGGGTTTAACCATTTAGGCAAGTGGCACGAGAAAATGATTACGTCCATCATCACCATTGCGTCGGTTTATCAGTTCCATCCAGCGGCACAGAAAAAAAACCGCATTCACACCCTTGTGTGGGATACTAGACAATGTGCAACGTCCAAACGCACATGAAATGCAGACGCGCTTTTGAGTGGTATTTGTTTTATACCTGTCCATCACGGACAAAGCCGGCAGAAACAAAGGCCCACACACACATACACACACGCACACATCGGCACCTCCTTCTTTTGTGTCCCCACATTTACGTTTTGGGAAAAAAACTTAAAGACGGTGTTCATCTCATCATCATTATCAACATCAGCATTTTTATCAATTTCTGGGCTCACGCGACGCCTACTATCGTTATCAGTGATCAAATTTTTTCAAACCTGGTAATATTTTCCAAGCTAATACTGAGTTATCATGGTATGGTGGATCGCTTTTTATGATACGTGTGCGCGTGTGGGGGAGAGAGATGCTTATTTTGCAAAATAAACCTCAGGCACGTAGGTTTGTCTCTTCACATGTGATTTTTCGGCCTGCTTATGTATACTATATACAGTTTTCGTCCGGTCAATGAGGGCTATCCGGGTTTCCTCTTTAGCCTAAAATGGATAAACGATCGATTTTGTGTTGGACTCGAGTGATGCGTGGAGACAAGTGAGTGTCTTTTTTCAAAGGTATGAAGTTTTATTAAACAGATGAATAAAATCGAAAGTGACCCAATAGAATGATGCGGAGGATGGCTTATTGAATTTCTGCGGGGAGGTGGACTATTTTGGTTGGTGGCAAAAGACGCCAGTAGCCAAATACTAGTTTGTCTACTTCCAGAAAAACACACACATACATATGCATCGCGTAATCTCAAGGTATGCTACCATTGCAATACTACTCTCGTGTATTGACATGATTATAAAGAGTCGCTACACCGTCATCGGCCGCTTTGCGGGTGCGTGCAGCCACAGCGCGGCCTGTCCAGCAGCGCGCGATGGCTACGCAGCCCAACACGAACCGTGGTGGCCTCATTTCACAAAAGACGGCTAAAGAATGGAAAGAACTCTCCACGCCTCAAAAAGGTACATAAAAAGTATATAAATAAGACCATAGACTCAAAGCGGGTGTAGTGGTTCGTGCAAGCAAGACTACAGTGAATCTCGGTGTGATTCTGGCAGGCATGGGCTTAACAGGCGCGTTAATCTACTTTGTGGGATCCGAACTGTTTGGCACCCAAAGCTCGACTGCAGTATTTAACGACGCGGTGGATCGTATTCGGGCCCATCCTCAGCTGTCAGAGGTGATTGGTGAGCCCATAAAAGCACATGGCCAGCCCAGCCGGAGCCGCATGAAGCGAAACAGACGTATCCATCACCGTATCGTCGAGGATCAAGACGGTCAGCTCCACCTCCTCATGCAGTTCTTCCTCGAGGGTTCCGAGAACCAGGGCACAGCCATGGTTGATATGATCAAGGTAAAAAATGAATGATGGGCAAGGCATGCGGTATTGACATTTCATTAGGACGAGAATGGCAAGTGGCAGTACCGACACTTGTTTGTGGACGTGCCTGGCCAAGGATATCCCTCGCAACGCTACTTCGTCGAAGGAGCGTCGCCTCTATAAATAACGGACGCCGGTCGTACGAAGTAATGCAATAAAGAAACTCTATCTTTTGAGATAAAATAAGAAAACAACGGGATGGACATGTGGGATGCCTTCTTTTCTAAATTGATATGTCAAATCAATGTGTCATGTCAGAAAAAAATGGTATTCATGGTCAAACCCACATGTTTTGTTGCATAAGGAAATGGGGGTCGGGGCGTGCACAGACCGAACCTTGCCCCACACGTGTGACGTGCGACCCAACGATCAAAAAAGCTTAACAAACACGATGGCATCATGTCAAGGAGATTAAATCAGTAGATAGATATATTAAAGAGAGAGAGAGAGAGAAAGGGAGGGAAGAGACGAAAGAAAAAGAGAAACTTTGGAGAATGGTGGGATACGAAGAAAAAGAAAGAGAGAGAAAGAGGGGGTGGGCAGGGATTCATGGATGGCCAATTTATGTCTAGAAGGAAGAGTGTAACAGGACCATGCATAACGCAGCGGCTGTCTCTTCCTCTGAACTGCTTTTTTCTGTTCCCCTTGGTAATTTTGGTTGTTTACTTGTTGAATGCAAAGCCTCTCTTCTTGGCCGCCTTCTCGGGAGTGATAGGCCGGCCCGACTCGAGACGACGTCTCTTCTCTTCGAGATCGAGACGCTGCTTCTCGAGCGCCTCCTTCATCTCTCGGTGACGGGTGTAGAGCTCTTCCTCGGACTGCTTCAGCTTGGCCTCCTTTTCTTGGACCTTGGCCTGGAACACCGCGCGCATCTCGGCTTCCATCTTGGCGAGCTTCTGCTCGTGCGCGAGACGCTCCTCCTCCATCTTTTGGACGGGGTTGACCTCCTTGAAGACCGAAGGGTCCTGCTGAATGCCCATGGCCTGGAGCTTCTCAGTACGGTAGTTCTCGTACAGGACGTCGTTCGTGTATTCCTTGAGCTCCTCCATGTGGGTGCGGATCAGCATCTGTCGCAGCTTAACAAAGTCGCAGTGCTCTTCGTTATCGACCTCAATCACACCCCACGGGTACTTGCGGCCACGGACGCGCTTGCCGTTGACCTCAAACTCCTTGTCGGAACCGACGACGGCAAAGGGGATCTTGGACATGATCTCGCGGTTCTCGGCGATCGTCTCCTGGTCGTCGTACTCGTAGGCGGGTGCCTGGTAGATCTGGATTTTGTGGTAGTTGATGTCAGCCAGAATGCGCTGCTTGAACGCAATGACTTCTTCCTCGGTCAGGGTATCGGCCTTGGCGATCACAGGGATCAGGTTGACACGGGTATGCAGACGGCGCATGAACTCAATGTCAAGCGGCTTGAGGCTATATTTTGGACGGGTGAGTCAATGAGAGCCGCTCGCTTATTTTTCTTTTGACTTACGCGTGACCGGTGGGGGAGATGAAGTACAGGCAGGCATGGATGCGGTTGTCCACCATGCGGCGACGGTTGACACGGTTCTCCTGCTCGAGATAGGCATCGAAGCGCGACTCAATGTTATCGAGGATAGGCTTCCAGCTGCAAAAGAAATGTCAACATCAATAGGATTGGCATCCCAAAGTCGTACCTCTGCTCGTTGTTGACAAAGTCGCCGAAACCAGGAGAATCGACGACAGTCAAACGCAGCTTGACGCCATTCTCCTCAATGTCGGCGTTGATGGATTGGATCTCGACGGTCTGAGGAGTCTCGTGCGAGAGCTCTTGGTTCTCTTTGGGAGGGTAGAGCTGGGTGTTGAAGAGAGTGTTGACGAGGGTCGATTTACCGAGACCCGACTCGCCTGCATAAACGGGGTCAGCTCCACTCGTGTTCCTGGTTCCTGTCTAGCTCTCTTTCTCTTTCTCTCTTCCATTTTCTGCGGCTCTGTTTCTCTCGTCTTCTCTCTTCACACTCCACGCTCGCTCCCTTTGGCTCCTTTCTTTTTTTCCCCGTGCCCCTCCCTCTAGTCCCTGACTTTTTTTTCAAATCCCCCACTCCACCCCCTGAATCACATAATGGCTTTCGGAGGTTAATCGTTTGTCCGAAGAACGAGGAGGGTAGGAAAGAGAGAGCGCATGCGTGTATGAGTGTAGGTGTTGCCTGAAGCACAGAAACACATTACAGCCAATCGCGAGAGAGATAGAAGAAGAAAGGACGAAAGAGAGAGAGAGAGAGAGAGTAGATACGCGAAAAAATAGAAAATGGACAACATACCAACAACCATGCAGGTGAACTGGAAGCCCTTTTTCACCGACTTGCGGTGGACCTGATTGGGCAAATTCGCAAAACCGACGTAGCCTGCAAGCTTCTTGCGCACCACCGTAATCTACATGAGGCGAGGTAATGAATAAGAGAAGGAGTGCGAGTGATGATGAGGATGTCTTACACCAGATGAAGGATTGCCGTTCACTTGGTCTGTGTGTCTTGTCAGTCCAGATGATGATGAATAAATATTGCAAACATACCGGACATGATGTATTATAGATGAAGGAAATAGAATAAACAAAAAAGGTGAAAGAAGCGATGAGTCTTGAAAGGGAGGAAAGGAGCGAGCCAAAGAGTCACAGGAAAAGAAGAAGAAAAAAGCGACAAGTTAGGGGGGTGGATAAGAGAGTGTGAAGCGGTGAAGCAAGTAAGAAAAAAAAAAAAGAGAAAAAGAGTAAGCGTAGGGGCGGGCGCGTTGAAGGGGGGACCCACAGCCAATATGTGTGTTGTATCTATTAGTGCCTGTGGTAATCATCCACGATCTGAATGCCGATGAATGGAAACCTTGTGTCACCTCCAAATTGCAGCCTTTTCCACTTGTTTCATTAAATGGCTTTTTTTCATTTTGTTTCTACTCCAGTAGCTGCCTTGAGTTTCCTGGCTATTATAATTGATTCGCAGTGATGTCTGCTTATGCTGCCATGCCCACTCGGTCCGGCTACAGCGCGTTCACTCCATCGCTTAACGCTGTCTTCTTGGGTTTGTTGTCATCCGCCGAACCGGTCTCTGGCAAGTCACTGTCGGTGCTTGTTGTCAAAAATGGAGAAAAGCTTAAAGAAGTCGGATCCCCTGCTGCTGTTGAGCCATGCGAACACGCTGCTACAGCGCCTGTTCCACGGCGGAATGCGTACGGGGTGAGGCGCCTTGCCGTCTGCGTATTTGTTGATCTTCTTGTTGCGTCGTTGTGGCGGGATCGTCATAGGCTAATATGCTTGCATCAGCCAGCGTCGTCTGAGTAGTATCATAGCAGTGTGTTCATGCGAAGCCGTGGTAGTATCCGTGTGAAGGAGGACATGAAAGGTAGTACGGACGAATGATCGACGGCAGCCACAGCAGGTATGGGAGATACAGAACACGAACGGACACGCGGCTGGTAAAGCTGTCCGTCTTTTGCGTAACCATGTTGAACGAGCCCACCATAACAGCGCCTTTAATCACCGTCGGCCTGGTATTGCAGTGACAACTGGCTCTGTTGGGGTACCGGAATCCTCACGTACTTATCTACTTGACCAGGACCATGGCTGGAGCGTCCGCCACCGTATGCAATAGAATAGAACAGAATAGTGATGATCTTGTTCATTTTAAGAATGGCGCACTCTATATCCAATGGACAATGAACCTTGTCCGTCTCCCAGATATGGCATAGAAAGCCGATATGCATGGTCCTTCGCAAGCTGGGGCATGAAGAAAAAAGAGGGAAAAAAAAAAGGACAATCCTGTCACCCGTTCATGCCCTTTCACTGACCATCCTTTTCTTTCCTCTTTTCCTCTGTGCTCCTCTTATCTCTCTTTCTTTCTTTTCTTCTCTTCCACCCAACACACTCTCTTTCTCCCTTCACATCTGCCCACATACTCTCCCATTCCTTGTCATGACAGTCAACACCACATCCACGTCGCTCTACGACTCGCTGCCCGTCCTTGATTCGTGGTATAATAAACCCAAGCAGCTGGCTTGTCCCAAATCATCCAATGCACGGCGTCGCTCTTATCAAAAAGCCATGAAGCGGGTCTCAGGCCAATATCATGCGGTGGACCCAAACCATAAATACAGCAGCAGGCCTGCTGGTGTCCGTCCTGCAGTCTCATTCTCGAACGAACCGCCCAGAGTGTATACAATTCCTCATCAAAACCAAGACGAGAAGAAGCACGGTCAGCACAGGGCAAGCAGGAGCACGAGCCTTGGAGGTGAGTCTTGGTTCGGTGTTCCAAATGAATCGAGGTGAACTGACATGCCGGTCTCCTATTTTGTGTTCTCTCTGTGCACCCATGCATCCAGTCAAGCTACTCGTGAAGCACTTTTGGCAGGGTAAACGCAAGCACTCGAAATGAAACGTCGCATTACACGAAATGCCAAGCTGTATATAAAACGTGGTGCATGTATGTAGATATGTAGTTGTATCACAATGTCTGGTGGTCAAAAGTTGTCGGATCAAGCAGTTCGCTTCCGTAATGCCTGCAAGAAATAAGAAAAAAAAATGCCAGAGTCAGGAACTTTGCATATACTCCCAGAGCCCCAATTTTCTTCTCTTACAAGAGCACGCGCAGCCTTTTCATTTGCGGTCGACTTGAGCTTGGATGTGTTTAGCAGTTTGATATTCCTCCGCAGGTTTTCATCCGCTGCTTTCTCCTCTCGTTTTAATGCGTCTATATGATATCATATGATATATCAGTCAGACACTCCCTTGCTACTTTCGTAACCCATTTGAACTTACCCAGGACGTATTCCTTCTTTTGCTGCAGCTCCTTTTGTTGCTTTGCACGCTCATGGCGACCATAGCGGATCTCATGGCGGATCTTTTTGAGGCCTTGCTTGGTGTCGGGCAGCCGAGTGACAGACGTCTTTTGTTTCCGTTTGTCAATGGTTTTCTCGGTATTCTTTTTCTTGGTTGCATTTAAAATGAGATTCAGCGACTGCTGTGTGAATTTAGTTGACATTGGTGGGTATGCGAGAAATGGAAAGATAGAGAAAGGGGTTAATTTTGTGGCTTGAATATCAGCTGCTTAATATTTGTCCTGCTGCTTTTATGCACCTTTCTTCTCTTATTTCTCGGTCTGGTATGCCATCATGGTTGGGCACGTCCTTTTTAATTGATTACTATGCTCTCTATGGTTTGATAGTGTTTTGTAACATGTATTTTACAGGACCTCTTACGGGCATCCCCCGTATTATAAGGAGAACGACAAAAAGGGATTTCTTTAAATACATGGACTAGTATCTTGAAAACAGCTGATGTAATGGGCTTAAAGCAACGGACAAAACCTCACTATTTAACAGGCAGAAACAAACGAGAGAGGAGAGGGTAAACACATGTAGAAACCACAACTTGCACGAAAACACGACAAAAATTGTTTACAGCGCCTGCTAAAATACCAGCGGTCTATAAGAAACGGAGACGTTTGAGACGTTAGCCAATGATAATGTTGCTTGTGCTCCAGCAGAAGAGCCATAGTGAACTGTTTGTTCGGCTCCCTCTCGCGACTCTGAAGATTAAGTCAGAAAGCGAAGCCGACCTAAGCCGGTCTTGCCGAATGTGAGCTGAAATATTGCAAACTGGAGGTCCGAGATGGCAGTTGGGTTCGTACACTCCCCACTCTTATAAAAAAAATGAAAAAGACAAAACTTTCAGCCCATGATCGAAGTTCTGTTGCTCCAGGCAGCCAATGTCGACAAAGCACAAAATCTCGACCGTCGGCGACTCCTGACTACTTTGGAGGTCTTGGACCATGCAAGAGATAGGATCTGCCGTATGAGACGGCAACCGTTGTTTATTTTCTTCATAGCGGTAAAAGTCAGGGGAATCAAAAAAATTTTGACTCGGATTGACTTCGCCGGCATAGCTGGGTTTACATACCACATAAGAATGAATGATACAAAGAAAGCCCGCTAGTTAATATTAGGAGACACATTGCGCGCATCGCGTACGTAACCTGGCAAAAGTTCCATATGCACCGCCATTTCATGGTGCATGTTTCTATGATTGTAAGTATGTTTCACTGCATACGCCGCAATGCAGAACATGGCTCGTGGCTTTTCGGTTATACCAACCATAATATAAGCTATACTATGTGTGTGCGCCAGTGGATGAAGGATGAATTGCTACTGTCATAAGGCGTAGATATGCGTGGACGTCCGCTGCAGGTGTCGTAATCAGTCTTTCACCAATGTACGGCTCTTTCATGCTATCAGAGCACTAGGTAAGGTATAGTTTTCTTTATTTTCTTTCCATGAGGCTGCATCTTTTCATTACCCTTTGTGCTATATTATTTTGAATATAAAACGAAACCAACCGTAGTGTCATCTATACAATGACTTGCATAGATAATAGGCTCATTTTCGATGTCAGGATGATCAATTTGACTATTGATTGATTCACGGATCAAAATTCTTGGGGCAGTTGTGCTCAGAACCTCCATGAGCCTTCTTTTAGTTGTTATAAAACTGCACCTGTTGTCAATACTCACCAGCCCCTTTTTTCATGTTGTCCATGCTGTATGAATCCATCCATCCTTATCAAGAGGGAGCCGTAATGATTGACCATTTGCGTTCTACATAGCTTGATTTGAAGCTGTCGATCTGAGAGACCTTTTCTTCTTGCACTTGTGCACTCCTTGTATAAAAGGCCTCAACGTGTCTCTGATAATGCTTGGGAAGCCATTGATGAAGATGACTTTCTGCAGTGCGCTACTGTATTCGGCAGGCGAAAAAGAAGAAATATTTTAATTTCATTTTATTATTTGAGTACAGTGGATGGATCGCTATATTACCTTCTCATAGCTGTTTTGCTTTTTTGACGATATCGGCGAGTCCAGACTGCTTCGATGTCTATCTGCGAAATTTTTCCCTCAGCCAACTATGTTACTCTGCTTCTTACACGAGGAATTTTTGTAGTGTTGGGCGGTGTTCAAGAAGCCGACGCTAACTGTAGGAAGAATACGAGCAGTTACAAGCTGCATGGATAAACATTTAGGTGCCTGTTGCATGTAAGATAGGATACACCCAGAATGTGGAGGATTGCCCAGGCACACAAGACACGGGTGGAGGCGAAGTGAAATGATTGGGTGGTATTTTTAATGTGGAATTGCCTGCTGATTGACCTTCCTTTTTGGATAATCTGTGGGCTGTGTGCGACCATGATCTCTTCTGGGCTTCATCGGCACATCCGTTTTTTTATTTTTATCATACGAAGCACACATACACAAGCACAAAGTTGCCGTGTTCTGTATACAGACACTTTTCTTTTTGTTTACGCCCGCTCGTACATAACCGTATACACGCCGTATACACACACATTACATTCATTTTTCTCTTTTGTTTTTTCTTCCCTCTCTTTACTTTTCTCAGTCTGAACTGACTACATTATATTGGTTAGCCCCTGAACGCGCGCTACTTCTTTCCCTCTACTTTTTTTTTTCTCGCCGTCCGACCTTCATCTCCTTCTCTCTTTTTTCTTATTCCATCTTGCGGATCGCTCGATTGACCTGACGCCATGGTCAACATCCAGTTCAGTTTCGAGGCGTTTAAATTCGACGGTATATGTCAGACCGTTGCGTTACCGCTCTGTCCCTTGATGGGCTCCACAGACGGTATCGAACCCGTCTGCTATTCTCGTAATGTCGACCTGGGAGGCAATCTCGTCTTCCAACCAGGTACATCTTGTTCATCTGACACAAACAGCACACTCATACCAGGATGACTGACGCCGGATATTAGCTACAATTATTATCGACGTTGTTGCTATCATCATGACGGCCATTATGATTTATCACATCCGGTCAAAGTACACTGCTGTCGGTGAGTGCACACACAAATCATGTTTAATATACAAAATTGATTGATCGTATTTCTCCTTTCGAATATTACTCCTCTCCTTTCATTAGGCCGCAAGGAAATCGTCCTCTTCTTTTATCTGTACATGGTCAGCGTCTTTCTCGAAATGCTTCTCATTGGCGATATCATCCCCTCGTCTTCTACTGCTTACCCAGTAAGTATACCTTCTTTTTGGGGTTTTTCCATTTTTTTTCCATTTTTGTTTTTTTGTTACATGCGCCTCTGCAAGCCCCTTTCTTTATGTTTTCTTGTGTACTGTACTGATACATACATGCATAGTATTTTGCTGCAATTCACGCCGGTCTAGTGAGTGCCACATTCTGGTGTTTGCTGATCAATGGCTTTGTCGGTTTCCAATTCGCCGAGGACGGTACTCCACTCTCACTCTGGGTAAGAACGGAAAACTTATAATTTCTTATTGTATTTATCCCTTACCATGTTTATTTGTTGATGCAGTCGCTCCGTATCAGTTCGTTTGTCATCTTCGTCATCGTCTTTGTGATCGCCCTCCTGACCTTCCTCAACATTGGTCCCTTCTCCTACTCCAGCCCCGGTGCGCTTTGGGCCTTTTACATCATTATCAACGGCCTCTGCTTCATCGTCTATGTCGTCTCGCAGATTATCCTTGTCGTCAACACCCTCGATGACCGCTGGCCCCTCGGTGATATCCTGTTTGGCACCGCCTTCTTCATTTGCGGTCAGCTCCTGATGTATATCTTTTCCGTCACGATCTGCGACCAGGTCAAGCATTATGTGGATGGTCTATTCTTTGGCACTATCTGCTCTCTTCTTGCGGTCATGATGGTGTACAAGTACTGGGATTCGATTACCAAGGAGGATTTGGAATTCTCTGTCGGCTCCAAGCAGAACGTGTGGGAAGTCAAGGAGCTGATGAACGAGGACGAGCTTTCGCAGCAGAGTTATGGCCAGCAACAGCAGCCTCAGCAGCCGCAGCACCCTCAATACCCGCCTCAGCATCAACAGCATCCTCTCCCCCCTCCTCCGCCTGGCGGGCCTTACGGCCAACAGTACCATCAGCAATACGACCATCCTCCGTATTGATTCCCCCATACACCGATATCGCGTATATAACGTTTTCTCCCTGTCTTATTCCTCTTTTCTCTCTCTCTCTCTCTCTTTGTACTGCACACTCTTCAAATCAATCACAGCCCCAATCCACGTCCCATCCATTTCCTCTTCTTTACATCTATAGGTTTTCTCATAAAATTTCGCATAGTTTGGCAAAAAAGTCCTTTTGCCCAAATGAAAAATCTATTTAAAGGCAGTATCCATCTGCTTTTTTGTTTGACGGTATCAATTAGAATAGGGCAGTGTATGTGCGTGTGTCTGTTCATTCCATAATATAATACATTGCATTCAGCGGGGCCTAATCTTGGCGCGCTTTTTCTTTTATTACTCTTTCCTTCCTTGGCAGAACACAAATGGAGCACCAGCAGCCGTTGGCCAGCAAGGACCATGCCGCCCAAGTCTTTAAGCCTCTGCTACAAAACAGATACAATAAGGTAAGAATAAGTGAAAAAAAGGTTATATGCAAATATATATAACTATTGTATTAACGTGAAATGTTGCTGGAAGGCATGCTTTGATTGTCATGCCAAAGGACCGACATGGGCGTCAGTGACATTTGGCATCTATATTTGTAACGATTGTGCCTCATCTCACCGTAATCTCGGAGTACATATCAGCTTTGTAAAGTAAGGTGAGACCATGTCAGGAAAGCAGAAACGGAGATAAACAAGATATGAAAAGGTCAACCACTCTCGACGCATGGACAGAAGAGCAGCTCGAAACAATGCAGTGTGGCGGTAACCAGAACGCTGCCAAAGCATTGGACCGTGTCGCACATATCAAGGATCTCTACTCAAAGTACACGAGCCGCCCTGCACAGCAGTATAAGCAAGCCTTGCAGCAACGGCGTACTCAACCGAACGATCATCCTTTGAATAATAATAACGCAGCACCCTTGATTGACTTGCAGCACCAGCAAGACATTGACTTGCTTGGCTCATGGGAAGACGCTATTTTACAGCCTGCATCGGACACAACACAACCCTCCTTGTTCGATCCAGCACCTCCTTCCAATGAACCCGCTAAGCCCGCAACACCTTCGTCGATACACTACGGACGCAAAAAGAAGACGCCCTTTGCAACCAGAACCACCGGTATCCGCAAAGCTGAGGCAGGCACCTTCAACTATGAACAGGCCGAGGCATGGGAACAACAGCAGCAGGAGGAGGAAGAAAAGAAGGACAGACAGCCTGTCCTAAAGGAAGAGGATGGCTGGAAACGCTTTTCAGCAGCAAAACCACAGGCACAGCCACTACCGAGCCGGCTCATGTACCGCCCCGAACCGGTCGAGCCAGAGAAAGTCAAGGATGAGGTGGATGAAGAGCAAGATAGACTCGGTATGGGACGCGCAAGGGGATTACAGAAAAGTAATCATCACGAACGACGGTCGGCTCCACAGTTGCGCGAAGGGACCGAGGTGACCTATGCGCGCGATCGGTTCGGTAACGCCAAGGCCATCTCGAGTGACCAATACTTTGAGCGCGGCGACTACGATCCACATCAGGCGGCTGAGAACAGTGCACGTCTGGCTAGCTTTGCAGGCGCAACGAGCATCTCGAGTGACCAGTACTTTGAGCGCGAACGACCTGTGGATGATGATTTGGCGGGTGGCTATGTCCGTGGCACGGGTTCTTACCGCTCGAATCGACCTTCTTCAAACTCCAACCCCTGGTCCAGAAAGCTTCTGTCAGCCGCGAGTAAAGGCGCCACCAAGGTAACAAAATGAAGCAGCAGAAAGCGATCATTGACTCTAACGGATGGATAGTTGCAACGTGCACTGGCTGATATGGAGCGTCGTGCGTGATGAGCCTCTACATGTCCTTTTCCCTAATAAGATCAAGTTAATGAAGTCGGAACGATACCAGCCCTAGAATTATGTACACTCACACACGCACCCACTCACGCTCGCACATAATTACACTAACCCTCATCTTTCTGCCACCATGGCCTTTTCCTCCCTTTGATTTCTATGGCACACAACAATAATAATACTGTTAGATCATGATTTATCTATGATTTGCGGTACAACATGAATCTTGAAATGTGACAAAAAAAGAAAGAATAGACAAAAAGGGAAAAAGAGCGATAAGAGAGAAGTGGAAAGGATGCTATAGAACAGAGAGAGAGAAAGAGAGAGAAATAGGGATAATAAGATGTAATACGAAATCACAGGTACCAGAGGTTAGCAGCTTGCAGGGATTTCTTCTTTTCCTCGCCGATACGGTAGTTTGCGTGGACAATCATAGGCTCCATGCCAAATTTGTGAGGGATATTGCGTTCAAAGTAGTGACGACCGTGAGGGAAGAGGGCCAAGTCCAGCAAGGCGATTGGGCTGTCATGGTAAGAAAGGTTCATCTCATCCAATACGCGGTTCATGGCGCGCTGCTGAGTCACCTTGGGCTCATTGTCCTGGATTCGAATCGTGTCATCCAAGATGCGCTTGTTGGTATCCGACGGCCGCATCAAATAGAAGCCAGAGTTGACGATCTTCTGCTCCGTTTCCTGGGTAATAAGCAGCTCGGTGACACCGCCCTTGCGCGCCGTCAGCTTGTTGGCGAGATAGTCAAAGATGTAAGGCGAAGTAAACACGATATCGACATCGGAAAACCAGACCGTGACACCGTGGTAGAGGAGTCGCTCAACGACCAGCGTTTTGGCGTGTGTGATGGGCGTATAAGACGAGTCGAGCCATTTCGCAAAGTCGCTCGAGAGCTGCTTGTGGAACCACTCGGGTGGAATTTCGACGACGTGTTCCTCGTAGCCGTGTGTGATCATCGCCTCCGTCAGTTCCTTGTCGATGGCAAACACCAAGAATTTACCGTCCTGCTTGGTCCGCTTCAAGCTCTCGATCCAGTTGAGCGTATACTCAGCCATGCCGCCGTTTGCCACCGCGGTAAGGAGGATCTTGTGTGAGCGCAGGTTCTTTTCAATCATCGTTGCCATGGGTCCGGTGAGCTTGCCAAAGTCCTTGGCCTGCCACTCGTCCGGGTGGGTCGGTGCAGTGTCGACCTGGATCAGATCCTCGTCCTCGCCCTCATCCACATCCGCATTGACTGGCGATAGACTGGGCTGGGCAGCAGCCTTTTCAGACACGGCGGGCTCGAGAGCCGCTTCGGCCGCATCCTGATTGTTGGTTTCAGAAGATGCAGGTACGATATCAGAGTGTTGCGCAGGAAAGAGACTGGTCAGGAGACCGAGCAGAGAAACGAGAAAAAAGACACCCAACAGGGCGGTCAGTGCCCGTTTCTTGAACACGATGTCCAGATTCATTGACTTGGTGATAGTAAGAGAAAAAGAAGAAAGGAAGACCTGGATTTCTGCAATCTAGGCTAACGCTTTTTTTGTGTCTCGCATTTCGAGTCCCGGGAATATCAATCTTGCATTTTTCGAACGCCGCACGTGAGGTTCGGCGATCCGTGTCACGTCAGCGGACGTAAGAATATAATATAGAGTGGCGGCTCATCGTCGCTGCCCCGAAAGATCGACTTGCTCTATTGATATTCGCTGTTGAACAGACGCAGAAGTATTTCTACTTTCTATTGTTCAGCCCATACATGGCTCATGTCATGCATAAACACTTTGTACATACTATCTTATTGGCACTTTTTTTTTGTCGCGGGTAGTTACGTTTTTCCGGTTCACAGACCGCACACGCTAATGAATATAAATTTCTGATAGCGGTTCCAGGGTATTTTTGTATGCGTTTTTCTTTTAATGAGCTTGGGAAGCACCAAAATTAGATTTTCTTTTTTTGCTCGAAACAAAAAAAAAACTAAGAAATATAGACGCCTGAGGCACGACTGCGGGTAGGAGAACACGAAGGAAAAAGAAGCAAAGAAGCAAGGAGCAGGAGGAGTAGGAGCAGGAGGCGGGCCGAGAGAGGAGGGCGAAAAGGCGAGGAGCAAAAGGGAAGGAGGATAATTACACACGGAATAGGCAAAAAGAGGCAGAAAGAAAAGAAGAGTATGGTTTTATAAGAGACCGACGTCACGGAGATTGTTCTGGATGATGATATCGTTCACGGCGGCCATGACAAACTTGATTTGCTTGGTATCGGTCGCACATGTAAAGTGGGTATAAATCTGCTTGGTATCCGACTGGTTCAAGGACACAAACCGGTTGAGGATAAACTCACTTGCGGCATCGTACGTGTTGGGCCCAGTGAAATCAGGGAACGACTCTTTAAGCGGGTGCTTGGGCAGTTTCTCCTTGAAGATATCGATCTTGTTGAGGAAAAGAATGATGGACGTCTTGACAAACCACCGCGAATTGCAGATTGAGTCAAACAGCGTTAAAGCTTCTTGCATACGGTTCTGGCAAGCATATTGTGAGTCAAACGAGCCTCCCTGTTGCTTTTTGTGCACAGTCGACTTACCACCGTCTCGTCTTCAATCAGTACTTGGTCATATTCGGAAATAGCGACCAAGAAAATGATGGCTGTGACGCTCTCAAAACAATGGATCCACTTTTTACGCTCGGAGCGCTGTCCACCGACATCGAACATGCGGTAGGTCAGGTCACCGATGGCAAACGTGGTTTCGGTGATACCGGTGGTCTTCACACGCGAGCGCAGGACGTCCTGATCGGTCGGGACATAGCTCGTCTCGCCGATACGCTCGATCGAGTCAAAATAGCTAGAAAAAGTATGTTGGTTTTCTGAAACCCGTGTGTTTGTTGTGTGCACTTACTATTTGGCCGAGTCATTCAACTGGTATTCTCTGCTGCGCTCAAAGACAGACTGCAGATTTTCATCGCTCCAAAGGGCTTTGACAGCTTGTGTGACCTCGGGAGGAAGAGAGTCGCGCTCGATTTGGGCAGGCATTTCCATGATCACCGCCGCATGATGCTGGTATTCCGGATGCGCTAAACTGATGCCCATATCGTCCATCGCTTCCAATATCACGCGCATCGATTGTACCGTATTTGAGAAAATGATCTCTTTGAATGCCTCGCGCTCATCGAGCGAGTACCCATCATCGTGGATAAGCTTCATTTGCTTTAGAATCGTAGATTTGCCTGACTCGCCAGCACCTACAATGTAGAAAATACGCGTTCAGCCGACTATTCCGTCTGTATGATGTGTCTTACCCAGCAGAAGCATTTTAACTTCGTTGCGTAGGTTGAGCTTGTCTCGCTTGATCTGATTCTCAATCTCTTCATTGCGCGCTTTGCCTTCTTGTGCTTCTGCAGACTGACAGCAGCCCATGTTTATAAAATATGCAAGATAGTGGTAGTACTAGTCGTAGTAGTAATGTAGTAGCGGCGGTGGTAGCAGTAATGTATTGTATAAAGCGTTGATCAATGGAAAAGATGCTACCCGGGAGAGGATAAGGCAGAAAAAAGAGCGAGGAGAAAAAAGAGAGAAAGAGAGAGGAAAAATAAAAAGTGGGGCTTTATGGACAACAACAAACGTAAAAGGGAGCAAAAGAAGTAAAAAAAGGTATGTGCACACATCAAAGATGATTATGAATTTGAAGAACAAGTAACAGATAATGGCAGGGAGTTGGGTTCGTGTGGCCCCCAATTCGCCTCCTCACCCCCCAATTCAGCCGGTGATTTCGCGTCATGTGCATAAGTTGTCAGTTAAGCCTGTGTTCTTTGTATCATGACTGAGAAACCTCACCGCATGAAGCAGTCTGATGGGCCTGCTCGACGCATGCCATGCAAAACCCCCACCCCTTATTTATTGGTCTTGTCTCACAACACCTTTAGCTATTTGCCTTTCCGGAACATGTCGTTCTATGGCCCCCCTTATTCTATCCTCTTGCCTTCCTCTCTTCCCCCTAATTCTTTTACGGGTCGTTTGCTTCTTGTTGTCATAAACTGTTTATGGTTTGTTTTGGCTGTGACTTTTAAAAAGCATGGAGGCATGTTCTTTTTTTTTTATTATCTTGACGGGTGTCAAAAGAAGGATGTCAACCGTGTTGCTATGGCCACAAAGCCGCACGGTACGTTACATGATACGCGCTATCCGAGGAGACACTGTAAAAGGAGAAACTTGCATGCCTATTACACTGACCCAACTTTTTTTTTCTGCTTTCCTATCCAGCCTAGATAATTAGAAGATAGAGTATCTCTGTAGACCATGTAGAGCATAAACATAACATAGATATATATATATAGGAGGTGGTTTTTAATAGGTATCGTCTGTTGTCTTCTTTTTCTTTCTTTCAGTCTAGCCAAGAATGGCCACTGCCCTGGTGTGGCGGCTGCTGTTGCTGTTGCTGCTGTTGCTGTTGCTGCTGGTGCTGTTGCTGCTGTTGAGATGGCCAATAGGTGTTGGGATACTGTGATGGCTGTTGTTGGTGAGGCACTTGTTGTGGCATCATCGGGGGTTGGCCATACGGATTTGGTTGCTGCTGGTGATACGAAGTCGGTGGCATATTACCCTGGGGTAGTGGTGGCGGTCCCTGTTGTCGTTGCGACGGGAAGCCTGTCAAATAGGGTGCCTGCTGTTGTTGTTGCTGCTGTTGAGGAGGTGGTGGGTTATAATAGCCACCAAAACTCGCCGGTGTGAAGCCTGACGACGACGCAGCCGTGGTGGTAGAATACGGTGCCTGGGGAGGTGGTGCATTGTAATACCTTGATGAGTTTGGTCCTTGATTGTGCGCATCATACGGATCACTTTGCTGCTGGGCGATTTTCGGCGGCAGTGGTGGTTGTTGCTGTGCGTAACCGGTCGGGATGGGCGGTGGTACGGGTGGTGCAGAAGCATTGCTAGGCGACGGCGCGTAAGCATGATGCGCAGGCGAAGGTGGGTACGCCGTGTAGGGAGATGCGAGATGGAGTCGCGGCGGTGCACCACTTGGACCGCTGCCTCCTCCTTGGCTTTCTCCTCCTGTTCCTGCTCCTGAGGCACCCCTACTCTCCGATGCCGCCGAATAGGCAGACGTCCCAGGAGGTGTAGATGCGTTCAGTGACAAGTCTCGGGCCTGATCCGCCAATTGCGAGACGTTGTCTGCAAAACGTGGGTTAACTTCCGGTGGCGCATATGCACTGAGCTTGTCCTTGAGCATAGCCTGCTCTCGCGCGCTCTGCTGGGTATCCAAGGCCTCTTTGAGTCGTTGTCTTTCGTCCTCACGCTGACGTGCAAAGCGCTGCACATTGCTGTGCAAGCCCTCCAAGACGTCTGACAGGTTGTGGTAAAATTGGGCCCCTTGCCTACATTTGGCGTCAGCCAACGCGTGGGTTTATATCAAATGTGCAACGTACCGCAAACTTTCTTTGATTTCAAGATATTCGGACTTGGCCGTTTGCAGTCGATCCGTGATATGGCGCTGCCGCCGCTCGACCTCGCCAGCGCGTGATTGCACCGCCCTCACTTCGGTGTTTTCCATCAAAGCCTTGTAACACTCGGTGAGTTCCTGAATCATCTGCTGTTGTTGTTGGATCGTGGCTGAAATGCGTTGTTGGTGGGGACGGTACTTTTCCAGCTCTTGTCCAAAGATCTGCTCCTCGATCTGGGCCGTCTTCTTGTTTAGAATGAGGATATGCGAGATATCGTCTTGGAGGGACTATACTCTTTAATAAGTACCACCTCAACCGTCCGATTATGGGATTTTACCTTTTCTCTGAGGTCATTTAGAGTTGCAGTACGCTCGTGCTCGATACGGCGCAGCTTCTCGAGAGCAGCCTCGACTTTTGCCACACCTTCTTCCGTATTGGATGAGGAAGGCGGTTCAAAATCCAGGTCCAGTAGACTTTCTCCTTTAGCCGACGACGTTTTCGCTTCAAACGCCCGAGCCAACTCGGAGCTATTGCTGCCTTGCTGTAGCAATTGGATATCACTGCGGATGGCGTCGTAGCGCTTCAAGAGTTGACGATCGGACTGAGCGGCTTGATCCAGCGTTTGGCGGTGGTTGCGCACGTCAGCACGGAAATCACCCGCGACTTGGGCCGACGGGGGTTGAGACCAGCTTTCGTATTTAACCTATATACAAGGCGTTGGTATGAAACCAAGATGTGACCAACGTACTTACCCGCATACTCTCGCATTCACGCATTTCCTGATCTAGGGCGAGGGTTACCTTGTCGAGATGCTGCACACTCTGTCGCTTGAACGTTTCGAGCTGATCCAGCAGCTCTTTGAGTGGGGCGCGCGACTCTTCTTGATGGATGGTATCGGCCCAGTCACACACCTCCTGCGGCGGTCCCGTGTGCTGAGGCTTGTCTTTAGTGCGAAAGGTCTCAAGCATTGCGGGCAGCTTCATGTAATCGAGCGAAGTGTTGAGCTCGGCTTTGGCTAAATCACAGCGTTCAGATTCAGCGCGCACCAACTTGGCTTTCTCCTCCGAGTAGAGCGACGCGCTTTCGTGCACGCTCAGCGGGACGAGACGCGCAAAGATATCGGCGCCAATGACCTTGTTAATATCTATATTGGCATACAGCTCCGAGATGGGGATGGGCTTAACAGCCTGCAGGCGGTCGATGGGTTTGAGGATGGACTCTTGCGGGACCATGTCGTGATAGATCATATCATTGTCGCGCGTCGCGGCCGTACCCAGCTCGGCCGCGGATGCGTTCAATGCCTTGCACAGTTCTTGGAGTGCGACACCGCCGTCGGGCGGAAGAGTCCCATTCGCATGACTGCTCGAGGCGCTCTGGCTGACCAAGGTAGAACCGAGCTTGGCGCCTTCCTTGGCACTATGCTCGGCAACCGCAAGACGCGCGACCTGCTCACCGTACTGAGCGTCGGCTTGACACGCAGCAGCTTTGTGGACCTGGGCGAGCGCATTGTAGTACTTTTGCTTAACTTGGCACGCGGTCAGCCACGCCTTTTCGATACTGCAGCCCTGGGAGGTTGCCTCCTGGATGGCATCGACTAAACTGGAATAGGCCCAGGCGGCATGACTGGCGAGCTTAGCAATGAGGGTATCTTTCTTCTTTTCGCGGCAGCTATTTTCGATGAAGCATTCGTGAGCCTGGGCGAGCATGAGATCGGCAAGAAGTTTAACCACGTCGCGGCTGAGATCTTGGGAAGGTGCGTGCAGGAAATTGTCGTTGATGTAGCAAAACATGCCGGCGGCTGCCTGGAAATAGTTGAAGGCGATCTTGCGGCCCTCGGCTTCCGCGCGGTTCTGTGTGGAAGCAATTGCGGATAAGGTAGCGGCGATGTTAAAGAGGATGCTGGCTTTCTCGTAGGCGAGCGAGTATTGCGATATGCTCCGTCCGTTAAAAGCATCATACCTGCCCGAAAGAGTTTAGAATAATAGAGCCCTCTTATGCGATCGCGTGAGTTACCAAGTGAAGAGGATCTTGACATGCTTTTCGTCGACAGGGAATCGCAAGTCAAGGAGCTCGAGCTGACCAAAGTAGCGGTACAGCAAGTCGCGTCCTGTCGTGTCCTTGCCTGCTCCACGCGTGTCTTGGCGGAGGCGATTCAAGGCGTACGTCTCCTCGTTGTACTTTTCTGGGTCGTCCTGGTAGACTGTAGCGATATACTGTTTCAACGGAAATATCCAGTCCACGTCCGAGGAGCGTTTGAATGGCGCACTGAGAAATGGCACTTGAGGTTGGGCCATGGCGATAATTGAAGAAAAGAAAGGTCTTGGCGGAATAGAATGAAAGCGGGAGTCAGCCGCTCAATTTTATGCAGGCATCGTTTCATTTTTGATGAAATGTTGTTCCCTTTTTAATGAGTCGCCGCTCACGACGACCTGATATTGTACCCGAAGAACGCTATGACATTGACGGGCGCCTCGTCAAAAATGACACTCCAAAGAAACCCAAGGCCTGGAATCTCTCGAGCATAGTATGAGACACCATGATTATTAAGCGATCGCCGTCATGCTTATCATAAAGGCACTCGTTAGATGCGCGATCCTGTCAAGAAGGCACAGGCCATCAAAGACGCCCAGGACTATGTCAAAAGCAAAAAGAAACACAAGCTCTTTACACAGGATAACGATCGCACCTGGGGCCCCGAGATTGACGATCTGTTTTTTAATAAGAGACGACAAGGTCTCGCTGCATGGATTGTACCGCGTGGATCGCCTATCTATTACGAATTCGAGGGTGAGAGCCATCCTGTCTGGTTTAGTTCTTGCTTTCTCTGAACAGGTCCATAGGATTCTACAAAAAGCTGAAAGAAAGCCTAACAAGTGATGATTCGGATACCCGCCGTGAATCGCCTTCCTCGTCGTCCAACCTCCTCCAGGTCGAAAGCGAATTGATCCGCCATGCCTTGATGCTTTTCCAAGATTTTCACGAGAAAAAGACAGCTTCACTCAAGACAAAAATTGAAACGATGCGAAAGGAGCTGCCCATCACTGCCTACGCTAACGCCATTGTAACCACACTTGCGCAACACCGCGTCCTGCTTGTGGCAGGCGACACAGGATGCGGCAAGAGTACGCAGGTGCCTCAGATCCTTATGAAGGCCGGATTCAATAAGATTGCGTGCACGCAACCGCGCCGTATTGCCTGCTCCTCGCTCGCCCGACGTGTCAGCTATGAGACGCTGAACGAGTATGGTTCCGAAATTGCCTATCAAGTGCGCTTCGAGGGCACGAAAACACAACACACACGTTGCCTCTTCCTGACCGAAGGCTTGCTTTTACGACAGTATGCGGCGGATCCGACCCTGTCCACATACGATGTTATTATCGTCGACGAAGTCCACGAGCGACACATGATGGGTGACTTTTTGCTCGCTTTGCTCAAAAAGCTACTCCAGACCCGACAAGACCTCCACGTCGTCCTCATGAGCGCCACCATCAACGCCGAGCTCTTTGCCCAATACTTTGATGCTCCCACCCTCAACGTGCCTGGTCGTATGTACACTGTCAAGACCCACTACTGGTCCGAAAAGAAAGACGACAAGAACTTGGTCGACGATGCTGCGTACCGGCGTCGCCAGGCCGCTTTGATCAAGGAATCTATCCCGTCCCGCAGCGAACCAGTCGATCCAGGGCCGTATCTAAAAGTCATTGAATATATTGATCAGTCGACCCCATCCACGGAGCGAGGAGACTTGCTTATCTTCATGTCCGGTATCAACGAGATCATGTCTCTTGCCGAGACCCTCAAGGAGTATGCTGAGCACAAGAAAAATTGGGTCATTCTGCCCTTGCACTCTACGCTGAGCGTTGACGAGCAAGACAAGGTGTTTGATATTCCTCCAGAAGGCGTGCGCAAATGCATCATCAGCTCCAACATTGCCGAGACCAGTCTGACTATTGACGGTATCCGCTTTGTGATCGACTCGGGCAAGGTCAAGGAACTGTCGCACGATGCCACAGCCAACATGAGCAAGCTTTCTGAGTTTTGGGTTTCGCAGGCCAGCGCGGCACAGCGCAAGGGCCGCAGTGGACGAACTGGACCCGGTGAATGTTTTCGCTTGTATTCTGAGAACGAGTTCAACCATATGAACGACTTTCCCGTCCCAGAGATTCAGCGTGCGCCGCTAGAGCCGCTCCTCCTGCAGATCAAAGCACTTGAGCTAGGCGATCCACGGACATTCGACTTTGTCGAGGTAAGAAAAGAAGTTTATAGACTGAGAAGTGCTAAATCTATGATTCAGGCACCTTCCATGGATGCAATCAATGTGTCTATGGAGTTTCTGCAAAATCTGGGTGCTCTCGATGCGGACGAAAATATTACGGGTCTGGGACGCGTCTTGGCCAACTTGCCGGTGGATGCAATCATTGGCAAGATGCTCCTTATGGCAACGGTAAGCAGAACACATCTATGGACTGACTGGACCGGGATGAGCTGACATAATGTTTTCTAGGTGTTTAACTTGGTTGACCCGGTGATCACCATCGCAGCTGGTATGAGCGTTCAGTCTCCATTCACGCGACTCTCCAACCAGGGGGACAATGAGATTGTTCGAGTAAGTCTGGTACTTCATTTTTGAGATAGGAAATACTCATAGTGCATAAACGCGATAGAACCGACGTACGCTCGATTCTAGCCACGGCGATCCCTTTACGCTTTTGAATGTCTGGCAAGGGTGGCTAGATGTCAAGGCCGACCGAAAGACGACCTCACGGAGTTGGTGTCGGAAGCACGGCATCGAAGAGCATCGTCTTTACGAAGTATGACATATCTTTATTTTCTCGAGTAGGTATATTCACGCACCATAGATTGCCAAGATGCGGCGACAATTTGAAAAAGTTTTGAATGATTTCCAACCTGGCCTGCTCGACTACTTCAAAGAGGCGCCGGATGAAGAGGTATTTTCGTGTTCTACGCCCTTTCATATTTAACCTAATCCCTTTAAAAGCGAGAGGCGCAACGTAGATCGGACCGAGAACTGTTACGTCGCGGGCGGTTCGAGCAGAAAAGTAATAAGCGACGACGTGTACTTGACATGGATCAAGAAAGTTGGCAATGTATTTTACCTCTTTTTCTTTGCGAGACAAGTACTCACGCGCATATACAGTGGAGAGCGAGCAAGGCACTGATATCCGTGATTTGGAGTTCTCCATGGCGAATGATATCAGTCGCTTGGTGCACCGTGCCTCGTCTCTGAGCGACCGGGATATCCAGATCATCAAATTGATTATTTGTTCTTCCTTGTATCCTCAGCTCGCTATCGGGGATGAACACAATCCCTACCGCCCGAGTAATGAAATTGTCTTTAATACACCCGGTATGTTCTGTCATCTTTTGTCTGTCGTTACTTACTGTTCTTTCTACCTTTCTAGTCAAAAGCTTTTTATCGATACATCCTACCAGTGTTATTGCTGCCCATCCAAATTGGGTGCAAGGTCTAGGGAAAAACGTTCGGAAAGGTAAAAAGAGTAGCCTTGCGGAGATATCAGCAAAAGTCATTTATTATTCATTTAGACGATATCGACGTCGAGCATTCGCTTGACCATCAGTTACTGTGCTATCTACGCCTCCTAGAAACGACACGACCTTATCTGCTGGACATTACGCGTGTTCCTGGTATCCACGTTCTGTTCCTTTTTGGAAAAACAAGTAAGAAATCGCAAAAAAGCCCATTCCACTGAATCTAAGGTTTCTCACAGTCGACACCAATGCCGACTGCAGTGTGATTGTGGTAGACCGGTATTATGTCGTTGAATTTCGTACCACACAAGTCGCAGAGCATATACTTTACTTAGCCTACAAGCTGCGGTCCATGTGGGTTCGCCTTCTCAACAAGCGTGTCAGCCGAGGCATACGTGAGGTACGTACAGTCAGGCCCGTGTGATCGATTAGTTTCTTTTCTTACAATATCTGGATATATAGGCTGTCGAGATGAAGCCAGAAAACTATATCATTACCGACTCTGTCAAGCAGGACTTGCCAAAAGGTCTCCAAGATATCCTGGCTGACCAGGAAAGATTGAATCAAGGCCAACAACATCATGCTTATATGGAGATGTGGACGCCCGCGGTCGAGGCCAAATTTCAGTCTGAAGTCGCATCGCTCACAGGTAAAACCTTTTTTAGCGTGTTTACGAACCTGTGTATCGAAGGCTTACCTTTGCCTCAGCAAAGTTGCACGAATGCATGCAAACCGCCATATCAGCTACCCTCCATGTGGGCAAACCATCCGAACTGATGAAAATGGTAAGTCACGAGAGAAAACCAAGCATTGTTGTCTCACCCGCTGCATAGTATCCCAAATTCAAACCGCCACCAGAGAACGAGCAAGGCATACCACGTTCCTGGAATCCACGCGATGGTAAAGCTCAACACTTTATACCGCCGCCTCGTACTAACTCGATCGCGCGCAGTGCTGGTATCAGGGATACAGATCACATCCAATATCGTTTACAATAGTTTAGATACGCCCTCGGTGGCTGCTCAAGTACCAGTTCAGGAAGAAGCCATTCCGGAGAGCGTTCGAATGTATTGGCACTGTCCACACTGCGACTCGACCTATTCAGTGACCCGCAAACAAGTGCTAGAACACCTCGCTACATGCGGTGCACCCACAAATGCAGTAGAAGGATGATATTCGTGTGGGTGGAAGGTATCAGGAACGCACCGCACTATTTATTTCTTTCGTTGTTGTTCTTTTTTGTGTTTTTTTGCATGTTGCGTAGAGGTGTGCGTCCATCCAATTGTATATATAAAAAGACATGCTTTTTTTTCTCAAACGAAATTGTTTAACCGCACACCGTGTTGTCTGCTTTTGCGTTCAGGATGAGGGCAACGATAAGACCGTACAGACCGAGGACTTCAGCAAAAATGAGAATCAGCACCATGGTCACGAATAGTCGGTTCTCGCGTGCATAGCCTCGCACACACTGTCCCATGAAAAACGTGAGTCTTGGGTAAGCCTGGAAGAAAAAGAGGACTTACGTAGTCACCGACAATGCCGATCGCATAGCCTGCTGCCAGACCACCACATCCGACGGAAAGACCTGCAGCTAACGCTACGAAGCCACTGTATACGGTTGTTAGAGCTCATAGTGGTAAGAGGATTACAACTCACGAGAAAAGGGAATAACCCGCGGTGGGTGACACTTTTAAATTACAATATTAGTATAAGAATGAATAAAGTGCTTATGCTTACTTTGTCCTGCAAGCAGAACGGCAACAACGAGGCCGTATACCGCAACGATACCACTCATAACAACCGGGATCAGGGACTGGGAGTGTCAATGGGTAAGCGATGCGGATCATCATGACATGGAAGAGGATAAATACCTTCATGACCAGTTCAGGTCGGAATGCACCAATGCCTGCAATACCAATGCCTGCTCTGGCCGTACCGTATGCGGCTCCCAAAGCTAAGAAAAGAAGAAAAGGTATACATGAGTCGTCTTTAGTTATTATCGAATGGGTGCGGGGGTCGTGTTTCAAGCGTACAACTGAATGCCATCTACAAAATAGGGTTTCGCGTTGTAAGTGAATGTTTCATATAATTTGCAAGGCATTACCGAGGCAAAGACGCCCGCGAAGCCAAAGAAAGGTGCATATGTTGGACAATAAACAGCTGGATCCATAAGCGCGTAGGTGTGTATGTTTAATGAAGAAAAGGAACAAAAGACTTGAGTGTATAGAAAACGCCGGATGCGTAAAGCGGAGTTTGCCCCCTCGAATGTCTCCATTGTACCATTATCATCTTGCTAAGTAGATAGATATTTTATCCAAACAACTTTTTCAGACCCTTCTTCTTTTTCTTTTCCTTATCCTCCGCCGGCAGCTTCTCTGAAGTGCCGGTGGATGAAGACGTGCCGCCACCCCCGCTGCTGCGGATGCTGAGGCTGCTCAGACTGAGATGCGAGTTGGACTGGTTCAGGTGAGGCATATGTCCCAGCAGAGACGACGTCTTGCTGGATGGGGGTGGTGATGGGGGCACGTACGGTGCAATCGTGGACTTGATGGGTGGTATAGGCATACGAAGCTGACTCATGGCTTCCACAAATTGCGCAGGCCGCATCACATCCGTCGTGCCTAGTTGAGTTTAACACCTATTCAGATCGATACTGCTTTGTTCTTACCAATGTACACGTCGCGTCCGAAAGCGTCCGCAACCTCATACGCTGATCGTACTTCTGAGTAGGATGTACCGCCAATAACAAAGACAACTAGCTTTGCGCCATTCGGCGTCCGTTGTCCCTAAGCAAGGTATGAATATCCTATTGAAAATTTGATAGAACCCTTACTGCCATCATCGGGCTTGACTTTTTGCTCCACGTTGGCTTTGTCGTACGCAGAGAGACACCGCTCGAATGCATACCGGTCGCGGATGCAGGCGCGGCGTGGCCATCCTCTGGCACTTCCATATCCGATGCGCGCGTGTACGGGAACTGCTCATGATCCAGTGTGCCCGTGAAATGAGACTAAGAAGAGTGTCAACAGGTTTTCTACAGCCAAGTCCTCTTCTGGGCTTACCTCCATAACTTTTTTGAGCGTAGGCACATAGCGCGAAAGCTCATACGGCGACTCCTCATCGCGGTTGCGCCTGCGGTCCCGCTTCTTACGCATCGACTTTTCCTTGTTGCGCACACGCGTGACTTTGACGCCGACCAAACCCAGATTGTTGATCGCGCTCCGGAGCTCGCCTTTGAGCTTCGCGTGCTCCAAGAGCTTGTGCTTGTCATCATCAAAGAGACCCCCTTCTTTGGAAATAATGTAGAGCATCAACACGCGCGCCTTATCCATGGGGCTTCATTCTGGCGATGAGTACTTTTAGAGAATGGCCGCAGTGGTCAAACTTACCTGACATAAGGATCGTCTAATAAGGGCACCATGTCAAGGACAATCGTTTTTGGCGTATCACCATCCGGTGTTTCACCCATGGCCATATTCTAAGTCCAATGGTCAGCACACAGTGTTGTTTCCTTTACCAGGGCATACCTGTTCCAAGTTGCCGACCGAGTTCAGCTTGTGCTTCTCAAAGATAGACAAGCACTCTTGAGCTATACTCAAATGGGCGGAATACTGACAAACCGGATTAAAAACGCTCTTTGGTCACACACTCTAATTACCTTGGCCTTCATATCCTGAAACTGTGGTAGATTGGATAACATTTCCTTCATATCCTTCAAGCTTCTCGCCGCATCTTTGGGCGGCCCCGAGCGATCGCTGTTTGAAGCAGAATAAGTTACACTGCCTCACTTCTGTTTAAAAAACACGTACCCGCTCTGAACGGCTGTCTTGTTCTCTTCCAAAAACTTATTGAATTCCTCAATTAGGCGATCGGTGCATTCGGCAATATGTAGGTGGCGAATTGATTTGTACACATTGTCGTCCTCATCCAAAATCACCTCCTTGGAGCCGACGCTGCCGTCTTCTTGGTTGTAGTTGTAGTTGAATTTAATACCAGTGCCGTTCTCGGTATCTTCAACGTCCAAAAGGTCGTTAATCATGGCTTGGTATGTAAACTCGTGGAGGAGAGGTGCCTTCGTATCCAGCGTGCGATCGACAATCAGGAACGTCGCGCGCGGCTGTGGGGGGTTCCGTGGTGGCTAAAGTCGAGTGTGATTAAATGGCGAGTTTGCGTGATTGGCTTTTTGGCATACCGGAAAGTTGGGGTTGAGGCGACAGAAATTGTCGACTTCTTTTTGCAGATACATAGCCAGCTGTTGCGCAGGCGAGCGTGGCGGCGGTGCGGTCGGATCCGCCGCATTGTCGTTTGCCATAGACTCTTGAAATCGGATGATGGGATCTTCACCGAGCGTAGCACAAACAGACAGGAGCTTTTTAAATGGGATTAATTCAGTGCTCCGTTGCCCTCCTTTCCTAGCGTACCTGCTTTGCCATTTTTCGGAGCGCACGCTCGCCCTCTCCGCGGGATTCTGTGGCATACAATGCAGTAAAACTTGAAGGTGGCTCCACCGTAAAAACTGCGCTTTCCTTGACTGCCAAACCAGTCAGATTTTGCCTTTCATCCATTGCATCATTGCTCACTTACCCAAAAAATCGACATACATCTCCTTGAGACTCTGGAGATATTGTGACGCACCCGACGATTTCAGTCGTCGATTGAGATCGTCAAAGAGCTGATCATCGAGACCTACACGTCATGTATGAGTAATCAGGCTGAGCTTAGGTCGAGTACCTACCACTCGTAAAGTGGACGTGTGCTGCCTTGTACATGGGCGTCTTTTGAGCGGTAAAATCGTCGAGCAAGCGCAGAACCGACTCTCGACAAGGGGTCAAAAAGTACAGGGCGTCCAGGGAGGGGTAAGGCTGACGCTTCTTCTCAATGTTCTCGACCACTGAAGACATGGAATGAGAACTTCCCTTCTTGTTTTTGCTTTTAGTTTGCACTCGCTTGTCACTTACGCGTTACCTGTCACGAATTAAGATGAGTGATAATACGATCTAACGAGACTTAACTTACGTTCTCTTCCAAAATATCGTACATTTTGCACGCGGCGCCCAATATTTGGAAACTGCGAGAATCGACGACGACAATCTTCCATTTATTGGGTGGTCGCACAGCGCGGATGGTGTCCATCAAGCCTAATTGAAGAGTTCCGCATTAATTTTTGGGTGATTAAGGTTGCATAGCAGAAAGACGAGCAACATATGGCCAGTGCAATCATCAGTCAGTATTGTACATACGTTTATGCATTATTGTTGTAAGCTCAGACATGGTCAAAGGTTGGATCGCCCTGAAGATGGCACACTGACAGCTGAGACTTTATAATGTTGCGGGGATGTGGTGTGAATGGAGCGGAACTGGTTTTCCAAGTCGTTGGAGATGAATGATACCCGAGGATATAAGGTCAGTTTATGGGACCGGTCAGGTCGAATTACCTTGTGTTTGTTCGGCGAAATTAACAAGGTGATGAGCAAGAACAGAAAGTAAAAAGGAAAGGAAGCAGAAGACAAATTTGAACGCCCGCGTTGCACGCGACATTTTTGAAGGGGGGATGTGAAGTCTAGACACCCTATATAGTATTACCATAGTACATTCTACGTATATGTTCACTTTTCCCTCTGTATGCTACGATGCTAAATGTGCATAAATACACAAGCATATCATCTTTACTTTATGTCACTTTTCTCTCTCTGCTGTCTTCTTGGCGTACATAATATATTATTCCTGTCGGCATGATTATACAGCTTTCACCGACATGCCTGGTTACTTTTGCCTGGTGCAATACGTGACAGATAACAGCATGGTTCAATGTGCTTTTACACCACGAGCAATAAATATGTCGAGTAATAAATATGTGTTTATCGTTTGAGAAAGCCGAATGGTTGATGCAATCTTTTGCATGATACTCACCAGCCTGAAAACATATAGGTTGCGCGCAGTCCATTCACTAACCCGTCAATGTCATAGAAGGATAGCTTTTCAAGCAGTAGTTCCCCAACCTTAATACATATGGGTCAACAGAAAGAGAGTATAAGGTCACTAAAGAAAGAGACTGTGACAGAATGATGTGTATTACGAGAAAGCAGGAGGGCATAAAGGTGTACAATGCAGATAAGTGATATTTACAACGCTAAGCTGTGCTCGCCTTTTGGTGTTCCAAAGTCTTGATTCGGTTCTCCAACTTTGCAATGTGTTGCTCAGAATCGTTACGGAATTCCTGATACTCTAAATGTTGCCAAAGGAGTTGCCAGGCCAGGGTCGTCGCGGTTGCAATGACGGTGCATTTCACAAGAGGAGTGCCATAGCGAAAGTAGAAGGAAGGCTGTGATGAGGTGGAATATGCACGTCGTGATGAGACCTGCCGGGTGATGCTTCGGAGGAACATGGCAAGTAAGGAAGGTGTGTTGTGTGTGAAGCGGGAGTGCTATGGAAAGCCACCACTAGGCAGACTGAGCCTGAATTCTTTCTTCCAATTGTTAGTGAGGTGACACGGTTGCACCCATGACGATTATTGTGCAGAATCAGCGGATCCATCCATTGCAGGCTCCCGATAGAGTTTGATGCCAGGACAACCCTCATCCTGCCCGTGTAGCACTAAAGTTATTGAACTAGTTGCAGCATCCAGGTACTGCTTTAAATGTTGTGTAGATTTTACTAGAGCATAGAAATCAGAAAAATATGGTGGGAATAGACTACTATAATATCAAGTACAAGTAGTGATACAGACAAACTAAAGGTAGGAAGAGAACACATTAAATTAGTGGAGGGCGGCAATGGCAAGGGCAGCCGAGACGAGGCCAGCCATAGCGGGCTTGGCGATGTTGGCAGCACTCTCAGCGGGGTCGGAAGAGGCAGCATCCGAAGAGCTGGCAGACGCATCCGAGGACGCGGCACCAGACGAGGCAGCGCCAGAAGAGGCAGCAGCGTCGGAAGAAGCAGCACCGGAGGAAGCAGCCGCGGCAGACGACACGCCAGAGGCACCAGCAGCGCCAGAAGAAGCAGCGCCGGAGGCGGCACCAGATTCAGCAGCACCAGAAGCAGCGCCAGAGGCACCAGCAGCACCGGATTCGGCGGAGGAGGGAGCGGCCGTGGCAGCACCGCTCTCGCCACCAGCAGCAGCGGAAGAGCCAGCAGAAGAGCCAGCCGACTCGGAGCCAGAAGAGCCAGAAGAGCCAGAAGAGCCAGAGGAGCCAGAGGAGCCGGAGGAGCCAGAAGAGCCTGCAGCGCCGCTAGCACCTGCACCCGACGAGGAATCGGTCTCAGAAGCACCAGACGAGCCGCTGTTGTCGCCCGAAACACCAGGCCAGCCCTTGACGCACTCCTGGTAGCAGCTAGTGTCGCTTCCGCACTTGTTCACACAGCTGTTGGTGCCGGTGACTATTCATAATAAAATAGGGTTAGTATACTTGTTTCGATTTTGTGCATATGCCAGCTATGGCGCAATTGTCGCCATGCGTGCATGCTTTATCTGTGTATACACTTACCACAGGCAGAGATGCACTCAGTGTCGTTGGGATCGCAGGAGCAGCTACCACTCGCGACGACGGACGAGGCACCAAGAGCGAGCGTGGCCAAAAGGGCAATGGAGAACTTCATTGTATTGGGAAAGTGAAAAGGAGCAAGTAAATGATGTCTGATGCGGTTACCCACTTTATATAACCAGTATTTAGGCACTTTGGGAGCTTGCCTATATTCGGCGACGGGTGAGCATGCCACTTTTTTTGATCTTCGATCGCTCACAATATTCCCACTCAGCACGCGTTAGCATCATGTACGGCATATTGAGGCCTGCATTATTGCAAGCTGACGGGAGTTCCTGCGCCTTTCCTTTTATTGACATGTTGTGAAAGGGTCGCTCGCACTAATGACATGATGGAAGGATCGGACGAGACGATCCATATATTTGCTTCGCTGTATTTTGCTACGCCCCCACAGATTTTAGATTGTTACCTCGCTCTCTCTCTATATAAGCACATGGTTTACTAAACCTATCTTCCTTTGGCCAAAGCGGTGCCGCGCGTCTTGAAAGACAATGTATATAAAAGATTCGGTGGATCACTTCCGGATTTTCGGTCTAGAAAACTGTCGGAGTGAGCGGTTATACGGAGTCAAGTGATCCTCCAACAACACGACACCCAGTTTTGTTGGCCATCCTATTTTCTGTTTCGTCCTCGCTTTTGGTAATGGCAACATAGACGCCCTCACTCCATGTATTTTTAGCGATTCTACAATTTTGGCAATAATGACAAGCATTGAGCAGAGTAACATACATCTCTCTGACGTTTCTAACATTTCTATTAATTAAGTCGCGCTGCTGCGGGTTCCCATTCTTAGCATCTGTCTGTAGGTGCACAAATTGATTGGCGCCCGAGCCTCTCGCCAAGGTAGATTTTTCTGGTAAAGCCTGTCGGCAATTGATGCATGTCTCAGATGCAACCTCAGGTTTTGAACGCGATTCCAAAAATTTATGTGACGCGCGCGCCCCGTTTCTTTAGCGTTGCGACTGGCTTACAAGGCCGCTGATGCTGATTTGATTTATAGCATGCTTCTGCCTTCGCAGAGCGAATAGAAAAAAGCAAAGTCTGATTTCGGAATTCGCGGCGCATAGGTGTTGCTTTTTTTCCCTACATGCCACGATGGTTCTTAACCAAGGACTCGAGCTTCAGATATTGAAAATATACACGTACGTATATAGGTATGTACGTTGAATTGTAGGGTGATCATCGGCACACATATTTTCCGGATTGTCCAACGCATACCAACGCATTTCCACGGAAGAAGTCTTTCAGTCGTGACCAACGTTGCATCTCGTTCTCAAAAGTTGACTACAGGCTCTCAGAATACGTTCAAGAGTCGACAAGAGCGAATACTGTAAAAAATAGAAACCGTCGCACAACATGGATCTTGAATTCAGCTCGTCTAGACGCGAAGGGATTCACATTCCCAAAAACATGATTATCGCCGTGAGAATGATACGCACTCTGTTCATTTTTCTCCCGGTGCGCTGTGTGCCAATTGTATCGTGGTAGAGTGATCCCCAATAGGGTCAAATCATAGCTGATCCAGAGGAAACAAGATATGGGCCAGTATTTGTTTTTGTTTTTTCGGTCGTAAGCCCTCTTACCATTCACTCTCTTTCGTCCGAAAAAGGAGGGGAGGGTGTCATCATGGAAAAGCATTGCATATCAGTGTCATAGAAACGGAGATTATCTGGCTGAAAAGCTGCAGCTGCTTCCTTGTTTATCTATGAGATGAAAATTCATACTTTGTCGTTGGTTGGTGCATAGAAGGTTTTCCGATAAGATGCCCTGAATGAGCTTTGCCACACCCGAAGAATGACGTAGAAAGACATCGAAAGCAGGTAAACAAGAACGCAGAAGCGACAAACCGTGATAAAGAAACACTTTGGCTCAGTAGTATAAATGAATTGAGGAGCAAAAAGGCCGTCGGGGTATATAAGCTGACGCTAGAAGTAGGAGAGGCAATTCGGCGTTCTTGGCAAGATTGCCCCCGAGACGCGCCGTCGATGGTTACAATGATCATGATTGCCATACTACTTTATTATTCTCATAATATAAACTTTGCCCCCATTAAGTGGTCGTCTGGTTTTTCGTTTTGTTTCCACAGACTGCAGGCCCGGGTCCTTTTCCCCTTTCCGAAGCTCTTTGAAAACCTTGTTTGAAAGCGAAGGAGGGGATGGAACCAGGGCAGCATACACACCTATGAGAGGCGCAAGCTAAAAAAAAACGCACGTAGACATACCTTATACTGTCAAAGATGGACTAGGGAGACTCCGTCGATTCACGTTGAGTTCCTGCAAGGTTTCTACTTTTTCATTCTATCCGAGTTTCTGTCTACTCCACAATCCGCATTTTATCGGACGCCAATGATGAGCATCAACAACCGCGCACATACACGTGTCGATCTTTTCGACATCGTTATACGAAAAATGGGAGCTTCAGTTTATGATGTAATCTTCTCTTTTTTTGACTTAGCTATCAAGGGAGAGATGTTGCATCATAGGCCCTATGATCTATGCATTCATCCGCAGATCTCCCAGCACGCGTTCATTAGGGCGATTTACCCTTGAAGCCGAAGCAACGGGACAAGGCTGCACGGCCAGTGGAAATAACATGATAAGGGAAAATACCATGTTATTCGCTTAGAATTGTATCACTAGGCGGCTGTTGTGCATTAATTTATGTGCAAGCTATACATGATATCAGTAACTCTGCTCGGAGGGCTGGTTTATGCGCTTGTCCTACCCAAAAAGAAAAATCCTCATTCGAGCAAATAGTGAGGCTAACCACACACACACATACACACACATACATAAAAAAACAAAACGTGCGGACCTCCCTCTGTGCATTGAAATGAATAAAATCGGTTGGCGTCAACCCTTACGAAAGTTTGACAGAATAGCCCCCATAGAGTAAACCCCCGTGTAACACGTGAAAAATGATGATGATTGCACGATAACTTGCTGAGCAGCTTGACATTTCTGCATGTCATTCTTTCGGTGGTTGGAAATCGAGTGCGAGACAAGTAAATTGGAGTGACCTTCCTTCGGTTAACCCATTGAGTGCAGCTTTCTGGGCATGCTGTATCTGTGAGTCTACTCCTTTTGAAATGGGTGGGGCGCTCCCCAGTTTTATGCAGTCTTTCTATGTACCGCAATTTTAAACTACTGCTAAACAAGTGTTGTCTTTATATTGTAAAGCCCTGAAGCGAGCAGCTGCTCGTCGAAACCAAGAGTAGAGGCTTATTCTAAAAAAGTATTTTCCGTCGACTTCATTAGCTATGACTATGGCATTATTCAGTGCCATCACATATCTGATTTCGACGATAAACGGATTTGAAATAAGTTGGAATTAGCTTGCTACGACGAAATTCTAGAAGGCGCTGTTTGTCTCGCCATAGGCCATACACACGGACTCACGGTAGCCATATACGGATTAAAATGCAAGGCTATGCAAGGAGGGGTTGAACCCCCCGTTGGATTCGGCTGCAGGCGAATCGATGCACTCCATCCATCGTGGTTTCCCTGATTCAGTATCAGATACTAAATCAGTACTCATATACCATGAAGCTAAAAAAATGCAATATTCTGCATACTCTCTTTACCATTATCAGCACAACGAGTAGCCTGGCTCACTTGCTTCTCTAGTTTTCTCTCTCTTTCTCCCCTCTAGACGTCCTCCCCCACCGGCTCCCTTTTTTGGTTGACGCGAGGGTTCCCCTAAGAAAGGGTGTGTTTTTTTCTTACTAGCAAGTTCTTTCAGCCAGCGGCTTGTATGAACGATCATGTTCTTTTCTTCCGTTTACAAGCTCAACTTGGAACTTTGCATACAACGTTGGGAGAATAATAACTATCCCCCGTCAGCGTCGCAAGGTTAAGCTGGCGCTCTACATGTTGTTTACTTCCGCCTTACTTATTGCTACGCTCTCCACTGCCTTAGTCTTTCTTTAAAGATGTATGTTCCCCCCCTGTCTCCACAATGGGGAGAAGAGTATTTCTCTCTAGTTCTGTGCTGCGGCTGCTAACAACTGTCGTCTCAGCAACTTGTGGTATACAGGGCACATTGATGATCTGAGAAGCTTTTCTTTTTTTGGCTGCATACCATAGCGAACGTTCGGCTCAAAGCATAGTTTAATACTGTTGGCACGAAATATCACCGCGCGTGTTCCTATTGTCATTGTTCCAGTTAATTTTCCTGTTGCTTTCCTATGCAGACAAAACCATGAATAAAGTAACGCCAATTTTTTTTTTTTTTTGCCTGTCTTCCTCACAGCGAGGAGAGGGATTAAAACTTTCCGCATCCCAAAAAAAAGGAGACTGAGGGACATACAGAGGACAAGAACACGGAGTCAAAACACAAACACCGAGCGTAGGATAACATGAAAGAGTACAAATGCCGAATAATGAGGTACATCGAGCGAGTGACATGCGATGACAATCGTAGGCAATATTTGTCGGGCCTTGTGCTTTCGCATCCTTTTTGACCTATACCTGAAAGATGCAAGGGGCTTGTT